>JAULBP010130407.1:0-16647 GCA_032355345.1 Lepetodrilus pustulosus | reverse complement strand
GTGTACAAATCAAACGTAAATAGTCTCAGACTGAAATTCGTTTGGTCATTATCTAGGTCAATCAACCGTGATTGTAGACCTATGCCTTTAAAGCAATTTTATTTATTTTTTTGTTTCGAAATAACGGTTTAATTTTTAGCCATGTTACTGATGCGCTGCGAACGAGCATGTGTTCAACATTACGATGTAAGTTTCTACCGCTGAATTACTTATAAAATTATAGGTTAAAAGCGTTGAGACAGATGTCGTGGCCAATGAACACACTCATTTCCTCTTTCGTCTCCTGTGGACATGCCCAGCAAAAAAAACAAGTGAGCATGCGCGTGAGAGTTGTTGACGTCATTTCACTTAAAACCATAGCGACCTACATTTTTGTAATTTTATTCTTCACCAATACAAGACTACCAGGAGCTACTTCGTCCCGGATTCAAACCTCGAATCTTCGATACGGTATCTCTGTACATTCCAAGCCAATATCTGGCTGTTACTGAGGCATTTCAAGCCAATCCTTAGCAGTTCAATATATATAACAGGGGCAGCCTCTAGCTGTTCCGGAAATACTATTACAAGCCAACTTCCAGCTATTCCTGATACATAATGATTCCAATGTAGCTATTCTCGATATATGGCAAGGCGATATAGCTATTTCTGAAAGATGCCAAGCTAAACTAGGTAAGCCTGAAACATGCAAAGGCACATTAATTATTTCTGAACCATACCAAGCCATATTTAACTATTCTCTAAACATACCAAATTAAACCATCTATATACCTGAAACATACAAAGTCAACGTGTAGTCATTCTTGTAGCATGACCATCAAACATCCAGTTCTTTATAAAACACCAAACTAGCTAGTCCCCAAACATGTCTAATATGCCAAACATGCCAACATATCTAAACTCTAGCCATTCTTGAACTATAGTAAGCCAACCTATAGTTGTTCCTGAAACATGCCTAGTTAAACTCTAGCTGTTCCTGAAACACGACACGCCAAAGTCCAACTATTCCCAACAAAACTACCAAGTAAAACTCTAGTCATCATCGAAATATGGCAAGCCAACCTATATCTATTCTTGACACATGAAAAGCAGACCAATAACGACTCATGAAAGACGACAAGCCAACTTAACTTCAACCTATTCCTGAAACATGTCAAGCCAACCTCTATCTGCTCCAGATACACATCAAATCATCTCTATAGCTGTTCCTAGAACCTGGCAATGTTTACATGATGAGCGGAGGTAGGATTCAGACGTCCTCTCATCTAGTCAGACCAATAATGAGCCAGCTTTAGTCTGACACTCGTCGTCTGATCCTCCACACAGCCAGCTGTATTGTCCCAGAGTGTGTTTCCACGTTCAAGACAGTATACGACGTACTGAACGTCCAATGAATCCAGAGAGGTCATTGATGCCAGCTTACGTCTTCATAAATATAGTATGGGTTCCCATTTAAAGCGCCGTATAGCGTGCATGTACCGCTTTCATCGATATCGTATTGGCAGGAGAGACAACTGTGTATGAATACTCCCCGGTAAAGCGATATTTCTCTCAACACACGCATAACAAGCTTTGAGTTTATTGGCAAACACTCGTTGAGTATTTCGTTGGGTTTGTGTATAAGGAAAAGCCCAAGTTCAAACATTTAACAAAGCCGTTTATATGTATTTACACGATTTGAATAGCTGATGGCTCGGATTATGCCTTGTATTGCTCGACATGTATTGACATTGATACTTCATAGATACCACATACCGAATGTGAATATTCGACGTGCAAGTTTGATCGATTACTTACTTGCTTTCATCACCTAATTACTAATGGCATTGGACATTCTAATCCCTCATTCGTCCATAAAATGTGTATTGCTTGTCAATGTCAAGTATTTATTAAATACATTTCATGCACGACACAATCAGGTTGTCAAAAATAAAGCTGCGCTGTCATATGCACATAACACAAAATTATGAGTCACAATCAATACAAATATGAAATTGAAGTTGTAGCTGTGCTTAGGTGAGAACAGTTTACAGTTGGAATCAACGCGGAATTGATTATCTCCTCGTACAGGTATATTAACTGAGCATATAATGACGAATCATGTTATGATATTATATTTTCACCGAGTTATTGTCATAAATTGAAGCGTTGTATTCGCAATATTATTGATTAAATAGCTGAAATCTCTTCTTCATTTCTCAGTTTATTTCATTATGATACATGAATCGCTTGTGAACTTCAGAGCTGGTCTGAAGAGAATATGTCATGTGTTATACTTTTCATGATTTTCAACATATGCATTAAAGAATTTTTTTTATTTCCAATGGGTAATTATTTGTAAATGTATGTATGGTATTTGTTTTATGAAATGTAATCTGTAAATAAAATAGCATTTTACGTGTGTTCCGAAGGTTATCTTAAAAAAGCAATACACAATTTATTTGCTTATCACACTCTGTCAAGAACGTGTACATTTTGTTTTAGTTTTATGTCAAACATATTTTATTGACCAAAATGTCATGAGATTGGATAAAACCTAGACACTTACGGGATCCGCTCTCTAATATGATAAAAAGAAAATAATTAGTTTTATGTACACATATATATATAAGTTAACAAAGTTGGGAATTGCTTGTGGAATTGCTTATGACAACAATGCAAATGACAACAATAATATTATTATATATTAATACAAAGTAAAAATGTGTTGTTGTTGTTGTTGTTGTTGTTGTTGTTGTTGTTGTATGTACACATATAATATATATTAACAAAGTTGGGGATTTACATGTGTGGTATAAATACAGTGCAAATGATAACAATATTATATATTTAGGCAAACATCAAATTAGTTACAAGCACGTAAACATATTACATATAATAAGTATTCGTAAATAAGACCATACAATCATGTATAACTATTAATATATCATCATTCTTGTATATATGAGTCTTGTCATTCAGGATAGTATATATTTTTAAAAGATATTTTGATTCCTTAGCTAATAGAAAAAGTTGTACAACTCATCATTTATTAAAGTTAATTTTTGGTACCCCGTGAAAGTATTTTTTTTAATCTGATTGTGTCTGGTAAGATATTGTATTTGATTTTATTAACGTTCCGCTGGCTGTAGACTCGTGCCGTGCAGTAGAAATAGGAGACATGTTCATCTCAGCTTTCTTCCTAAGTTTCTTCTCACAATGTCGTAGTTTTCCGTTTGTTTAAATGGCATTGGCATATACATAAGTTCAACACTGATACTACTATCTATTCTAGAAAATAAATATGATATCCTTCGAGGAATTATGAACGTTTTGCCTTTGTGTAGCTTCATAATAGAGCAACGTAATCATTGTTTCACTTACTGTAATTGTTGCAAAGCGCCCTCTATTTTATGACAACAAAAAATACAATCTTTATGCAACGGTTAATAACTGACAAGATGATAGCGAAAATAATTCGGCATAGTCTACAGAGACATCACTCGAGACTGTCACGTGACACATGTTGACTCTCGGTATGCATCCTTTTAGCTATTATCTATACAATCTGTGCTTGGAGATATAAAGAGCACATCCATTTTTATAGTATTACATGGATATGCCATGCCAGGGAGGATGCAAGTGTTCAGCGGCTTTAAGTAACCTCTACATAAGTGTGGTTGTCAACCTTGACCAATAAGTCCAAACACCCACACTGACTACAATTCATTCATTGGCCACTTGCAATATTTCCTGATTCTCCGTGGAACCTCTTTAATATCCAGCACTTGATATCGGTATTTATGATAATACAACATGTTGTAGTTTCACCTCTGACAAATAAAGTGAAAGCACTCACGTGTTGGTCCCAGACGTAGCTGCTGGCCATTGGTGATGACGTGTGATGGGACTGTGTGGATAAGGGACCATATTGAAAGGATACCAGATTACATTAAATACAGTGGCTAACATTATCAAAGTCATTACACTACTCAGAGGTTCGTGATAAGCAACAGTACATGTATGAATGTTTTCTTGAGTAGAAGCTACATAAAACTAGGAACATGTTACTAGTATTTAATTATACTGTTCTGATCATGTACAATGTTGTACCAAATACTGAGTAGGCCTACTTTATTAACGTAATTGCCATGCACCAGTGCTAATGAACTAGGCATATGTTTAATGATAATTTACCATTCAGAATTAATCTGTAATGATCACGAACCTAACATATTCGATGAGTATGCAGCATTATCTGATCTTATGAACACATACATTCCTCTATATCATGTATGAATCACACACAAACATACTTGATGACTGTGCATCGTACCCATCACGTATCTTACATTTTACCCGCCGCTTATCACATAATGTATGATTCATTACAGTAACATCAAACACATATTTTTTAATGTGACATACATATTTTACAACTAGAGATGACAATGTCATGCTTCCATATTTCAACATGTGCTTGCCAAGAACGATAGAAAGCCAGGATTTGTAGAACTACTAGTATTAACAGTGTTACACAAATCTAGTTCAGACCCTAAACATGACATTATTTCACATTGATTTCCCCATTCCAGTTCATCACCTCATAGAAAAGCATTCAGTTCCTCCTACGGGGATGTCAATAGCGCGTTGATTGGGTCATCATGGTGACGTAATGTGTCGATTTACTTCCGAAAACATGCATTCAGAAAGAGAAGAGCTTGAGATATTTATCAATTGACCTTGTTATGGGTGTTCAAAACACTTCTGTATGAGCTAACTGTATTAAAAAAAATCAATCAACTGTGCATTACAGTATAGTCGTCAAGGGTATTGAAACCGCTGTGAACTGTCTGGCAACTCAGAGTCGTCTGTGAAGTGGTTGGTGTCGAGCTCTGGTGTAGATTTTACGGGGTTTCGTTTACCTAACCTGAAGCCTGGACATCGGTAAATGTGTTAGATAGGAAATACGTTGTGAATGTGTACGTGTGGAATGTGTACGTGTAAGTTGAAATTACTAGTAGATGCATATCAAAACAATGCCAATAGACTTTTCCCAGCTTCAGTTTGAAAATAGCATGTTTCATTCAACACATTAAATAGTAAGTAATACTATGGTGACATGCTTACTTCTGTCATCAATACCACAGTATATTGAGCACTATGTATACCAATTTCAGTGGAAAACAGAAATAGATGACATAACTAGATCTATGTCTTGAATCCATACAGCACAGTGGAGTGTATAAAGACATTCCCCGTTATAACTGTATCCGTTATATAACAGTTTCCCCGTTTATCTATCAACGTTTAACCAATACGGATTCCCCCACTATATATATAAAACTCGATGAATGATTGATCCGATGATCCTGTTGTTTCGCTTACCGGTCAGATTTTGATGAAAACGGAAATATCCGGTATAACGGGGTCTGCCTAGTATAGTACGCTATTTCTCGTGTATATATTTACATTTCTTAATAAAATCAGTCGTCAGTAATTTGCATAAGTAAATGTGTGATTTGTGAGTATTTCCTGAACCGTGATGCCTATGTTCATACGTAACGGTGCAAGTGGGTACACAAAGGTGAGACTGTATGTTGATGTATGCATACACGTATGTGACTGTGACTATAGCCATACACTATAGCTTACAGTCGTGTTATATACGGCTGTGTTGTGGGAACGTAATGAAATCGGAGATTGTTAAAGTGAAAGTGATCGATGTGCTTGACTTCACTCTGACTTAATAATGAAAGATAAATGTGGATGATAATAATTATTGCCGTGTTGACTGTTAAATGACATTAAGATAGTAATCTGACCAGCAAGTCGATAAAGTAAGATGTCGATGTGTTTTAACTAGAGGCCCGGGGAATAGTGTAGCAATTCCATTTGAAAAAATTCAAATGACATTTCAGGAATCGATTAAATCCCGGCTAAATGTTGATGGAACATTAAAGGTTGAATTTACATTTGCATGGCGGGATGGTTCCTTCAACAACTGCTGTGAAGTATAGTTCAAATAGTTTATGATACAGTATGCAACATGTTATAATTATTTAGTGTTCATTTTCATTTGTGTGTAAGCATTGTTAAAGTTAACCCTGTTAAATAGACCTCCACCGCTGTTAAGTGTTCTGTTGATATGTTGTATGGGTCATAGACCAAGTTATGGTCTTATTTTCTTACAGTGGGCATTCCCACACCTAGGCTGGCGTATTTAATACGCTTAATATGGATTAATGTGGATTAGGCTTAATCACATGGAAATATGTATGTTTTATAGCAGATACTTTAAGGTGTAATGACCTTACAAGCTTTGTTTGGTGTGAATAAATCCGTAACGTAAATATCTAGAAACAAGTTCAAGTCTCCATACTACACGTAATACAAATGTGAAGACCCATACAAGCTCTCGATAACCTTTGAAAGTTTGTATGTATACGCTTACATGGAGATTGGAATGGTATAGTGGTAAACAGTTAATATGACGTACACATATTAAAATATGTATATACTGTATAATTAAATAAATATATGTTCAGACAGTAGCTATTCTGTAATACGTATACTAATATACGCATTGATTAGTGTACGTATTAGTGAGTTAATCCGTACTCCACATTTCTTGAAATAAACTTTTATTCTATATAATACGAACACAGACGTGTCGTCTAGTATGCTAGTATATGTTGACAGCCACAATATACTTGACGTGCGCTTACATTACAATACTATTTAATAGACAGAAAAATACTATTTAATAGACAGAATGCTACCCCTGTATTTTAAGTCATTTAAACAAAAATAATAGCACCCCTAATATCATTCTGTAATTATATGAAAAATAATGAGGATATGCGGGTTTTCAGAGAACACACACAATAACAACACGATAAATTGTCAGATATGTCTAATTACACGCATAATGACAATGTGTAGGCCTATATATAACATACTAATTGACTCGACCTTCTAAATGCGCATGCGTGTCGCAAATCGATAATGTTGCAATGTCTATGCAAAAATACTATAATTATTGTTATGATTTCTCGAATATATGCAGATGTATCACATTATATAATTAGTCGTTAATTGGCTATTTAACAGCAAACGAAACATATGTACAATTGTCGGTACTATATTGTTTCAGTTGTGTACTGGGTGACCTCAGTGATCAGAGGAGTATCTGGTACTTATTACACTGCTGGACACGTCTCTACTTTACCTTAACTAATATGAGTTACCTCAAGTCAAGCATAGTAGAATAACATTGAGGTAACCATTCACGTACAGTTACTACAAGTGTAAAGTCACGAGAGCGATCATGAGTATGTTACACTGGTTACATGACGTGAATACTGTCAGACAGTTACGTGTAACATGCTTGGTTACAGATTACCAGGTGTGTGTTGTTACAGTGGATGCACGTGGGTGGTATCTACCCGAGACGTGTCGTAGGATAATGTGATGTGTCAGGATTAAACCTTCACACCAAGGGATTGTGTTGACACCCTCGTGATCGTAAGCATCCAGCTTAGGTTGAAGATATAGGAATACCTATTGAAGCCCTCCACGGCTATTCAAACACCTACCCACCACCCACCCACCAGCCCGAACCACCAACCCGAACCACCAACCCACTCAGTACCACGTATTACTATTAACAATTATTTTCAATCAAAGACATGGGTGACGCGGTCCTCGCTTAACTTGGAATTCTTGGAATCAATTAAATACATTATTACTCTTAAGGATAGCCTCTAATAGCAGACAAGCATGTACGACACAAACTACGTGAAACAGAAACTTCACCAGATCTCACAGCGGCTGGGTCATGTGGATACAGAGATACATCGCATGATCATGATAGCTAATAATGTGGATAGACTCTTATTATTATTCCACGACGGTTTAACCAAGGTACAGTTACAATCAACCAATCGAGATACCAAAGTAGTAGTAATATTGTGATTGGATGTTGTCTCTACTAATGAAATAACTTTCTAAACGTACACCTAGTTATGCATTATTTATTACGCGTTACACAATGTTCTGTTATGGCCTTGAGTTTATGCCGTGAGACAAGATCCAGTTGTTACGTATTTTGATCGCCGCCATAGATGAGGTGGCCTACATTTAGATAGCACATTAATAGAAGAAGAACGGCCTATTATTAATACACTAGAAGCATAACGGACGGGTCAGCCGACGTGCAACAATAAACTCAGCTTGTAAGATATCAAGATATATAAAGATACCAGTGATATCCGTATATATACGGTACTTGTCCTCCCTGAGTGAATATGTTACAACACGATCACAATCACGAACAAGACATTGCATGGTAACAAGCAAAGTAAAGACAATGTCCGTGGGCAATGTCTGGCAACGTCTTCACCACCAGCAAACGGTGCTTTCAAGCGCGTTAATTTTCTTCCCGAACATGTTCGATTTAGGTGTTAATTGATCGAGATTGTTAATTACAGCCACTAGAATTAGATAAATTAGTACCTGTACGAGTAATTATTTCCAGAATGGTAATTAATTTAAAGGGTCAATGCCAGCTATGCTTTGGGTGACCAGAAACCTAATCGTGCGAAATCGCAGTTCACGTTCGACGAACTCTTTACTATCACGACACTATCACACGGGGTTTATCTATATTTAATGATTATTATTTTGTAATTTCTAGTAGGACGTCATTGTAGGGTGAAATCGTACAATGTAATGTGTTTACTATGTTCATGATGCTGCCCCTTTAACTTCAGCAGCGCCATGAGACTAAATTTCGGTCATTGTTGTCCAGGTGTGAAGTACATCACTGGTGGCAAACTGCGATGTTGAGTGACACTATTAGGCACCTATTGATCAGCTCTAATTAGCATTGATTGTGTTACCAGCAACAACACAATCCAGCCACGACTCGGCAGAATAATAGCATAGCAACCAAAATGGTATGCTTAGGATTAGAACAATATATAGCAGACAGGCACTGTCAAATTGGCCCCAGTTACTCAAAACACCTACAGCTTTCACATATTTGAACAACGCGGGATACGTGTTTAAATTACTGTATTTGTTGATCAGGCACATATACTATGAAACGTTTCTGTTTAATAATTTCTGGGCGAGTTTGTTTTTACTTAAACTGCACTATTATATTATACGGTTCTTTGTCGACTATTATTATTAATTTTATATAATTTGAATCATCTTGAAAAGGAGCATATTAACTTTAAATAATGAATATATGTATATACGTGGTAAAATGACGAAGATGGCTACTGTGTAGCAACTACTGCACGTGTCTCAAGTGATCGTGTGAGCGTTGTCTAACCTCGCAATGTTATCATAGTTATGCATTTCATTTTCGCCTTCTTACCTCCTACGAAAAGGATTCACATATAGAAAACATATAATATACCGTATTCTAACATGTAAACAGTGTAGGGACACTCCCAGAGAGATAATATCTTATGCTTTAGCTAAGTATCCACTTAAATAACGAGCATATGCAGAATTAAGATCAAATGGACGTCATTCGTAAGTACACAGGTTCTCAGTAAGCCATTTAAGAAATTGCGCAACTTCGATTCATGTAGAATCTCCTGTGGTTAATTGACTTTACTAGAACACATTACATGCATTAATTAACGTTAATCCGAGATTGACCACAGGGAAATCATTGGTATGTTGAAGCAGACATGACTGGTTCTACCCTCTCGTGACCCTCGTATTTAGCAGATAATCAAACTTGATAACCTTTACATTGAAGCCAATGGATGAACACGGGCAATTAAACATAACAAGTTGAGCATACGTCTAACCAAGGTTTATACATATTATTATGCTACAGGCCTATTGTATTCTATAGCTTAACCATATGACAAAAAGTAAACCATCAATATAACAGTATTATGCTAGTCTCTAACATTAGGCATATTCAATTACAGAACAGCACTGGCGTAATGTTTGGGTGGTGCATGAACACACGATTTACACAATCCTATACAAATATCAAAATGCTTTTGACTGTATATCTTCGTAGGTTATATTAGGTCATGTTGTTGTAGGAATTGCTACTGCAAACACTCTATGGCACTTATTGTACGGGCTATTAGGACCACGCCTGTTACAAGGCCTATCCTATCATACAGGGACTATTGGGGAGCTTACTATATATCAGGCGACGTATTAAGGATCACACATTAAGCACATACTCAAGAAAGAAAAAAATCAACGTTCCTCAAGGTATGTTATACAACACCACAGCCACTTGTAGATGTGTACAAGTATGTGTTCTGTGGGTATACAATGTGAATCAAAGACATCATTATGATCATACGTACATCGTCACGGAGTGTCACTGAGAGATGAAACATCTTTCTGCCACCGACTGCAAACTACTTTCAGTGCACACTGACATTGTAACATTCTGTAACGAACTGTAACATAATGTGACCTACTGTGCAATATACTAACTGCTGAGCTGATCAACGTGCAACAACGTTAACAGGATGGTATAGAGGCAGCACCATTGTAAAACGATAGAGAAACTTAATGTTGATATAATGGCAGTTTCCCATTATGAATTTGCAATATACTAATCGTATTTTTCTTTCAACCATCGTGTTTATAGTATGTGTGATTAAAGGTGACATTTGACATTTAAAGGAAAGGATGGAATAAAGAAAACGTAACGGAGATTTAGAGATAATTACATACTGTACGGTCTTCCAGAACATGTTTTTTCATAGCATTATCAAATATACGCCTATAATGAGAAGCATCTGAAGTATTGAAATGAGAGGGCCGGTAGTCGTAATCTGTAGTAATTAGTAAGCATAGAGTAAGTAGACGGTGTAATCTGTACATGAACAAAACAGCTTTACATGTTATGGTTTTAGATATGGATAGAGATAAACATTAGTTTCTTGATATGGATAGACGTAAGCGTCTGGATAGGGATAGACATAATAGTTATAATGCCAGAATATAGATAGACATAAGTGTGTGTGTGTGTGTGTGTGTGTGTGTGTGTGTGTGTGTGTGTGTGTGTGTGTGTGTGTGTGTGTGTGTGTGTGTGTAGGGGTAGACATAGGAGGCAGTAACCTACTGTATTCCGAAGATGCCGGACTCTCGTCCCAGATGACATACAGCGGATGTTCCGAGACCTCCATAGGCGGACAGGATCTCATGAGCCATGGGGCAAATGACACTGGGGGTGGGGCCTGACGCGAATGTGACGGCACCCTCCGTCTGTGGCTCCAATTCCCAGCAAAAATCTCAGAGTATGCGTTCATTTTCTCCATTGTCAACTACCGAATGTCCTGACGGTTCTCCCTGCAGGGTGGTGAATCCTTTCACCAGCGTACGTACAAGTAAAACATCAAAAGAATGTCGAAAACAGCATGTATCCGACAGTTTGGTCAACAGTCAATGGTTGCTCTTCAACAAGCTAGAACAAGCACAAGTGTCCATTCCTGGTAATACACGGGACACTATCCACTGGTCGTTGTCCGGTGCCGACGCATCAAATCAAATCAGACGGTCACTCGGCGTCGAACCCACTCGAGCATTCACGCATGCCCGCAGCGAGTAACGTACACTCAGCCGGAAGCTGGCAAACTCCACACGGCGTTACTGGGACATTACACTGCTTATACATTCACATACCATAATTACAGGACTAATGACGTTACATCACAGCCTACTTATACTATATCTGCCAGCAGGTGAAACAGTCACGTGGTATCATTCGTTGAGTGGATATAATAGTTGTATTATATCATCATAGTTGTATTATATCATCCACCAATACGTGTGTATGTCCATTTGCTTTGTTGGCAGACCTATGAGGTGTCTCACGATATCCTAGAATCAAAATAATAAAGGATGCAAACAACGCATATTGCGTTATACACCCCATGACGAATAATCCTATGCATTTTTCAAACGAAACACGAGTAAATTGGCCTTAGACATACATACAAGTATATTTGTAAATGCATATGTCAAGTTAACATTTCAAACAAGGACACATACTGTAGCTAACTAGGGCCTATTGTTAATTTTGCGATCTGTAGTAATGCTTTCTTCCTGGTGACGGATTTCCTCCAGCCATGCATCACGCTGAATTATCCTTAGCCTCGTAACACGGGCACCGAATTAATGCATGTATTTATTATCTGTGAACGTGAATTGATACCATTTAAACTAATCATGTGCGAAATTAAAATAACAGCTTGAGAACGTCAACTCGTGTTTAGAGTAAAATACTCTCACACCTGCATATGCATGTAGGCTTAATCAAAGAAAAAGAAAAAATAGCGCTGTCATTTAACATTGCTTAATTGTTAACTTCCGGTTAGAGAACAATCATTAAACACCCAGGCAGTAGAATTATTTTAATTAGAATTATATTCATCTCGCTTTGCTTTAAAAGTCACAATAATAAGAGGCTTGTATTGCTAACATGCATGAAAATGTGACACAATGTATTAATATTTTAACCGAGTGAACCATTCCATAAAAAACATTTACCGACAGCAGAATTATTTTAAAGATAAATTCAGGCCTATACTAGTGAGATGTCCTGGTGAGATGTCCTGGTGAGATGTCCTGGTGAGATGTCCTGGCAATAATTCCTGGCGAGATGCCCTGGCTTCTGCGTCAGGTCCCATGAATGTTTATTCCATGTAGAAGGCATATCAAATTCGATTACATGCGCATTCAATTGATTTCATGTATCCCGTTCCAGGAACTGATAAACTATTTCCCCCACTGCCGTACTAACAGTGATATTTCATATACAAGTGCAGTTAATTATGCCATGTCGAGTTGACTCGTGATTGTGTTAGGTTGAGAAATAAATAAAACCTCAGTGTTATTAGTTCGGGAACTCATAAATGTATTTACCCTTAATATATACCCGTAATTTATTAAATAAATGTTTAACTGCACAACACAAAATGAGCTGTACTATTATGACTCACGTTCTGATGTGTAACTGCTAGATTCTAATTACCTCGATACTAACATTGTCACAATGGTAACTCGTAACATTGTCACAATGGTAACTAGTAACATTGCCATGCTTGAAGACCAGTTGACAGTCGCTGTCAAAGTCGCACGTGTGCGCCCATGTAGATGACGAAAACTAAACAACGCAGACGTCAATGAGACACATGTGACGTTAGTGACTTTTAGTTAAATCATCATATCGTGTCGAAGTTCAGGTAAAGATTTAATATTATGGTATGAATCATGATTCATAGTCAGAAATAGCAAACATTATTTCAGTTTCCGCCGTGAGATGAACTGTATGACATTATCAATATAGGAATATTTTAAGTTATGGAATACTTCCAACAGAATGGCTCTACATTATCTTTCAGTATACTGTATATCGCGTATTGATTGTGAATAACTTCACAGAGAAATGGATGTAGAATTATTGGATAAACTTCAGCGCCAGTAGTTCATTTTATGCACAAGAATCGTATTGTGCATGGTCATTGTGCAGTTTTATTGTCAGTTACTGCGACGTGAAGCAATAATTCAATTAATCAATCAATGTTTGAAGCCGTCTGCAATTTCTCTTACATTATTAGTAAACTAATGCACACGACTGTATAAATATTATACAGTTACGTATTCATAAACAGACTATTCAAACACAAGACTTTCCAAAATTCAAAACACAATAAAGTCTGATATTTCAAAGCACGCCAAAAATGCTGAGTCATTCGGGAGATTAACCAGGGGTGCGTTCAGGACGCGCTACATTTCTCTACATTTCTCTACGCTACTTTTCTAAAAGTCGTGGTTGGCTGAACGATTTAGTAGGAAAATAGCAGGAAATCGGTTTGCGCGTGCTGCATTCACTTCATTCTTTGTGTTTTCCTACTATTTCCTACAAAACACTACGGGCTCAAAAGCCGAAGTAAGAAGTATCACTACGTAGTACTATATTTGTTGGCTGAACGGCTATTGTAGCACTTCGTAGTACTTCATAGTACTTCGTAGAGAAATGTAGCGCGTCCTGGACGCACCCCAGAAACGAGCACCTTGTTACACAATCATGAACGCTATAATATGCACAAGTACACGTTAATAAAGCAAACCATGTTTGATTCTCTCTCTTTGTTAGCTGTATATGTATTGACTGTATATAGGCCTACAATTATACATCTTAGTTATAGCATGATTACACTGTATTGTAGTCGAGGCTGCACTCTTCATTGTGTCAAGAATTCCCAGACAGCTATTGTTGCAAACATCATACAAACGAGGTGGCTCGGACTTTGTTGAAAATGCCCCTGATATGAATGTAACAGAGAACACTGGTGATTTAGCTCGAATTACACTCGTGTACGGTGTGCGGGTCTATATTTAGGGGTGTGATCAAGATTTGTAGAATAGAGACGTCAATGACGCTGTGTGAGCTGGATGCTACGGCTGGTCACGCCCAATTAACTTCAAGGCAATACTTTTACCGGACAAAACGTCATTATTGGTTTTGTGCTAAGATAACAATAACTCTAACCAGTCTCAACTGCGTTGCGTAGACATACCTGCACTTAACAATGAACAGAACAATAGTTTAATGTTTATCCTACTGATGACGGTTATGGTGAGTGACATGGCTTAACTGAAGGTTGAGACTACTCAGATGTCTGTATAGCTCGAGTTGTCAACTGCATCCGTCCTGGTGGCTTAGTCTATTAGGTATTGATAATGCGCATATCTCTAACATAAATAATAGTAATACTAATAATAATCCGTACTTATAATGCGTCGAATCCATGCATACTTATTACTCATGGCACTACAATGTGGGAGGAGGAGTTGGAAAGGGGTGGTCGAGGTGGGGGTGGTTTCGTAATAGTCCATCGATGACCTCCGTGTGAAGGTTTCTACAATGTGCATAATCACCGCAGCGAAAATACTGCGCATTCTGAATATCATATGCAGTTCAGTTACCACCCCTGTTTCAGCTATATTGGGAAGCTATTATATACGAAGATTAGATTTATACAGGTACATAACTGGAAAATGCGTAGTGGGAAAACACATTAAACCCCATTTCGCTCATTTGGTTTCAATGAAACGAATATGAGGCAGTAGGGACACGCCCATTACAATAGTGACGTCATGAGGAAGACAACATTTTGTGAATACAACCTCGACTACTACAGCGGCACTACACGTATACTGCGTCTTGACCTCCGTCCTCGTGTTCGCCGACACCGACACCATGCATCCACCCTGCTGCTATTGCCCCCTTAGATAGCGGAAATATGCCTTCAGATTTCGATTCCACGAAGATCAAAGACGTCAAATTGCCTCACGGCGTGCGCCAACGTTTCATTATAATCTCAAGTTCTGCGCTTTATAGACTAACCACTGTGGTTTGCGTGTCTTTCTGGTCGAATTACAACACATATTCTACTTTGGGAAGAACATGTAGTATTCACAGAGTACATGATGTTAGTTATGTAAACGTGTAGAGCATGTCGCTATAAAGGAATAGGGTTGATCTGAGGTTACTCAGGCATCGTTTACCGTCGAGGGTTGGGGCGAAAGGCATATAATGAAGTAGTTAAACGCAGATGTTGCCATGTCACGTTTTAAATGAATCAGATGAAAATGTACTTGATACTTCCATACAGATTATTATACTATTATCTTTACTTGCATGTATGTACATAGCTGCATCAACATTTCTAATACAGAAGTATGAAGACCTGCTTAAAGGACATTAGTTCCATACTGGACAATACAAAACGTTAGAGGAGGAAGTATTTCTACGTATTGCGGTATTAGTCAGTTCATATACCATGCAGACAACATACTATATCTAAATTAGTATAATAGTCTCATCTAATAGTAAGTGTCTAACTGATACAGTACAGGGAGCGGAGAATTCCACA
The DNA here is from genome assembly GCA_032355345.1 of Lepetodrilus pustulosus. NCBI lineage: Eukaryota > Metazoa > Mollusca > Gastropoda > Lepetellida > Lepetodrilidae > Lepetodrilus > Lepetodrilus pustulosus. The sequence goes on along the minus strand of JAULBP010130407.1, from coordinate 727 downwards.
GCAAGGCATATCATCAAAACAAGGAAGTGTGTACATACAAAAATAAACTATTCTTCTCTCATATCACGACTGTCTTGAACAATCTACACCAGCTTCCACTATGAGAAGGGATGGTAGAAGTATACACAATTCTATTGTTCGTGAAATGTCCAGGGCACTTGGACCATCACTATCCACAAGCCTGCACGGGCTCTTACACCAGTATGTGCTTCTATTATTGTATGTTTATTAACGTTAGAACCTTACCGGTATCTCTTAAATTTACCCTATTGTAAACGCATTTGGATAACCCGTCTTAGAACAACTAATCAAAGACTAGCAATAGAAACAGGCCGTTGGACCAACATCGATAGGCAAGATAGATTGTGTTACATTGTGTAACTCTAGATTAGGTGACGAACCACACTTTCTATTATATTGTCAATCATTAAATAATATTCGAACATTATATTTACCAAAATACTACTTTAACAATCCAGGTTTAGACAAATTAATATACATAATGTCAATCTGTTATCGCCCTATGTTATCAAAGTTATCAGATTATATTAAAGCAGGATTATGTTTGATGTAAATGTTATATCAATATGCACTATATGTTGAAAACTTATTCAAGTAAATATTGTATGTATTTCATTGTTTTCTCATTATATCACATGATGTGATTTTTCATGAGAATAAACTCTGTTATGTTCTGACCAGACTCAGACTCGAGTACCCGACCATC
>JAULBP010130296.1:0-16652 GCA_032355345.1 Lepetodrilus pustulosus | reverse complement strand
CCCCCCCCCCCCCCCCCCCCCCCCAACCAATCAGACAGACAAACAAACAGATATACGACAGAGAAACCAAAATAGAGTGGTGCTAAGTACAGCCTTGTTCGTGATACACCGCTATGTGACTATTGGTAGTTAGAAATAATGCTTCTTGATGTCCCGTAATATATACTTTGATTTTCTTTTAATGTCCTTGCCATTGCCCATTGACCGGAGAGCACAGCGCACTATACGTGACGGGACGTTCAGGAAAACACGTCCTACTCCGCCTAAACACGCCTTTGCACGCCTTTTACACGCCTGTGCGCGGAAACTTTCTTTGGTCACATCCGGTGACAACCTATTTTAAACCAGGAAGCATCAGCGCCGATAAAAGCTTCTGGATGTCCCTAAACTTTACGATGAGACATATCTGGAAGAAGTGATGGAGGGTCTAAAAGGGTTGAGTTCTACAGGGAGACCTATTCATCCCCCTCTTTTTCCATTTATTACCACATCACTCACAGCGCAGAAGTACCTTTCGCTCACACAGGAAGGAGAAGGATGGAATCGTCTTCACGAATTCTTTAACCTTTGATTCCCAACCAAATATTATCTCGGTGCCAAGAGAAAAGGTCCTTATAAGGGAGACGACGAACAAATTGAAAAATATCGATTTCATGTTTATCACGCTGACGAGGTATAACAATGTACGGTAATAACAAGGAAAAAGTGAACCTAGGGTCGATACAAGTGAAATTATGGGGACGGTTTCATATTTGGCCATTTGGGGGAATGGATTTACTTAGCGGAGGAGCTTTTCGTGGGTGTTTTGGCATGGGACATTATTCTGCCCATTTGTCCTCTGCGTGTATCACAGACTCACGATTTGTCAGCATTAACCAAAGTTGATCCATTTGATTAAGCACTCGCGAATTGCTGCATGCTTAATCTATACGAAGTGTTTAACGCACGTAGATGCAATGGACGAGTAATTGCTCTGCAGCCGCTGCGTGTGCTAATGCGCTAATCAGCTTAATCCGAGGAGGAAATGATATATTAATTGCTTCTTGATCCAAAGAACATAAAATAAAACTGCGGGCTTTCAAAAGTAGAATAAAACATACAATTATCATGTAAATATGTGTATACTGATAAAACTAAATTTTATTTTATTGCTGCAGTTTGAATTGATATACCGTAGGCCTATTCAAATATTTGAAAAAGTGGGTCTATATTATCTATTGTAGTTATTCGTCATTTCATTATGACAGCATAATATAATATTGTTTTTTTTATTAGATGCAAACAAGATTACACTTGTAACAGGGTTCAAGGCTAAACCAAATTACATGCTTAGCTGGTTTTCATACATAGCCAGAATAAGATATGTACTAATCTAGATATGTTCATTTTATGGTATGTGCAAATGCTATTCTATTGGGACTGTTCATGCGCTGCAAATATGATCGATATAATTTACACCAAGGAGTACTCAGAACAAATCTAGAATTATCAATTAATCAAATTATTGAGTGCTTCGTTTACGACAACATTACGACCAACAGTAGTCATTTGCGATGTAGAAATACTAAAATTGGCGTAAGGACAATTACAATATCTATGGATGGCCATTTAGGACGTTTTTCCCTTTGAATATAATTTGTTGTAATGATGAACGTCGAAACAACCAGTGAAATACATTACTACGCTAGAATTGTTTAACCGTTCTTAGTGACGCCCCGTCTCCCATTCCTCAGGGCATTAAATCTTAAGATTCCTAAAATATGTTCCAGGAATGGCGTGAAACCTAATGAACTGTTAACCAGTCTGTACCAATACCTATTGACTCGTGCATACATCAAAGTCCAGGGAAATCGGCTTGACTTTGGCGAAAATGTTTGTTCAATATTTTACAGGACTAATAAACCAAAAGTACCAACATAATCTCGGACATAAAATGTGAGACCAGGGGGAGAGGTGGGTGGGGAAGTGGGGAGTGGGGGTGTGGGGGTTGAGTGTGTTTACGTATTGAGTGGTATCATGCCTGAAGCATTCCATCCTTGGTTAGTTTAACATACTTTATTCAAAAAGAAAAGGATTGCAATACCATTCCATCCTTACGTTATTAGCTATGCCTTTCTTTTTTTATTTAGTACCTACTCGTCTATAAAGAAATAACAAGTTAGCAACAGCAACAACAACAACGGCATATTAATAATTATACTACTAATGATAATAATGACAGTAATAATATAATAATAATAATAATAATAATAATAATAATAATAATAATAATAATATTAATAATAATAATAATACCGTAATAATTGCGGTTATTGTATCTGAATATTTAAATAAGGATGTGTACATACATTAATATGTACGATATTCATGAGTGAGCCAGTTCGTATTTATCCTATCTTATTATTATCATGTATTTATTTATTTATTATTATTATTATTATTATTATTATTACTACTACTATTATTGTTATTATTATTATTATTATTGTTGTTATTATTAATTATTATGATTATTATGATTATTATTACTACTATTATTATTATTATTAGTAGTAGTAGTAGTAGTAGTAATAATAGTAGTAGTAGTAGTAGTAGTAGTAGTAGTAGTAGTAGTAGTAGTAGTAGTAGTAATAGTAATAGTAATAATAATAATAATAACAATAATAATAATAATGTTTGAATCCACATTTTTTAAGTATAAAATACGTTCATGTACCCATGGGTAAATACGCTTAAAAGTGTATTGCACTGACAGGCTACTAATTGGATAAAATTATAGGACTGGTATACCTGTCCCCGAGATTACAAAACTTTCTTAAGTACGATTTCATGCTCAACTCAAAGTTTTGTTCATAAATCCCCGTATAAATTTTGAGCTTGAGCATGAAATCATACTCAGAAAGTTTCGTAATGTCGGCCCCTGATCGGACATTACTTATTGGCCATTTGTCATGGCAGCACCTTTTTGTTTGGTCATTCCATCGATATGCTTAGTATAGTTGATGTATTACACGGATATGTCAGCTGGGTGTACTGTATGCATGATGCTACATCTAGTCAGGCTTCTGGCAGGTGTCTGTGGGTATGTGAGCTAATGGGCGTGGGCGTGTACGAGTTGTGGGTGAGGACTTTTGGGAGTGTGGATATGTATGTGGAGGAATATGGGTTTTTGACACAATCTGCAAAAGGGTTCAAGGTTCAAAGGGAGCACGTACAAATCCAATACATGTTTCCAAGCTTCTACAAGAAAACTAAAACTTTTGGAAATACACCGTGAGTCATTGCAATATTGGTTTTTGAATCTTCACATTACACAGCTAATAGCATAACAGTTTTGTGTTTATAAACTATGTCACTGCGATAGTATATTTATTCATGCACTCAAGAAAACGTGTTTTCGTTTACACTACACACTAAGATAAACTGTATTTAAATAAAAATGCATTGCTAAATGTGGCAATTTATGATTTTCTAAATAAAAAACTTTGGGCATGCACCTTTAAGATGGTGCGAGCGACTTGTGTAATATATAAGTGTTCCACGTGTTTGCAAAGAAAAGCTGTATATATCGCTCAGAGACTCCTTGGCTGCTGGAATATGAATCAACATGCGAGAGGGAATTGACTGAAGTTTTCTCTTCTTTCTTCACGGTTACGAGACCACCCAACACGTTTTCCACCTCCAGTGACAAGCCTGTAGCCCACCAGACATGTGCAATACGTCGACGTACTCCTAAACCTTTCGTACGACTCGCAAACTACGCTGTTTAGTTGTCCTCATACTTTCCGGTACAAAGCAATGACATTTTATTTCATGTCATATATTTGGGGGTTCAAGTTGTTTCCCTTAATCCAGTGGTGTATATAAGAAGACTCTATTCCGGGACATTATAACCTTAACACGGGCAGTATTGTAGTGTTAATGACCATCACACTGGTTATAACCACTAGATGTTAATGTTAGGTCGTCTATCTTGTGTATCCCAAGATCTGCTATGTCAAATGTGTGTCCGTAGTGTACATGTAGCCATCAACATGAGGGTGTCAGACTGCGCATGTGCAGTGCTACCAGACCACGAGGGAATACATTTCAGATATAGATCTAGAATATGTATATAGGTGTAATATCCTCTACATACAAGTGTACCCTTCACGAGCATTCTCTGTATCTGTATATGGGTCCATGTAACTAAACTGTATAATACATTATCTTACTGTATACTTCCCCATGATTAAATATCACCACACCATGTATCGCCACACTAGATATCACCACACTACGTATCACCACAATACATATCAGCACACTACATATTACCACACTACATATCATCACACTATATAACACCACACTACATATTACCACGCTAAATATCATCACACTAAATATCATCACACTAAATATCATCACACTACATATCATCACACTACATATCACCACACTGAATATTCCACGTGTTTGCAAAGAAAAACTGTATATATCGCTCATTACATATCACCACACTACATATCACCACACTATATATCATCACACTACATATCTCCGCACTAAATATCACCACACTAATATCACCACACCAAATATCACCACATTATATATCACCACGATACGTATCACCACACTATTTATCACCACACTACATATATCCGCACTAAATATCACCACACTAAATATCACCGCACTAAAAATCACCACAATACATATCACCACATTACATATCACCACACTACATTGCACCACACTACGTATCACCACACTACATATCTCCAAACTAAATATCACCACACTAAATATAATCACACTGAATATCACCACACTACAGATTACCACACTAAATATTATCAAACTATACATATCACCACACTACATATCAACACACTTTATATCACCACACTAAATATCACCACACTACATATTAACACACTACTTATCACGACACAACATATTACCACACTACATATTACCACACTACATATCACCACACTAAATATAACCACTGTATATTACCGCTGTTCTGCATGCACATCGCCACACTGTAAGTAGTCGTATTGTGGCAGAATCACAAACATCTAATTAGTTATAACATAATTTAATAATTTGGCGTTAAATTAAATTTGAAGGCAAATAAATAGATTATGTTTAGCTGAAATTGATAGCTATTGAATATTATCTGTGCATTGTGCATTCCATATTTCATTATGATATCGGAAGTCTTTAAAGAAGAAATATAATTGTTTGAAAAGCATCTTACAATCAATGCTACTCACAAAAATCGATGTAATCAGTGTAGCAAAATAATGGGCTGTGCACAACCTGTGTTGGCTAACTGAATACATCTTAACTGAGAACTTAATTTTCTTTGTGATATGTTTTTTTCTTCTAGATGAAATGAACGCCAGATTTCATTGCAACAACATAATATTGTACATTTTATATATTGACCAACTAATTATATCTGATAATTTGCGGTGTCGTAAAATGCATAGATAAAATACAATCCAGGTTTTATTATTAAAAAGAAAGATCAATATTCTAATGTGTCCATTTGTGTGGCCCAACTACGGTATACTAGTATATAGTAGGTATACCATTTATGATAATCACATTCTGATGTGGTTAAGACCCTTATTAATTAGACGATGCAAACAAGTTTAGTAAAATACATATTGTTCTATACCACATTGTATTAATTTGCTTTATCATGATTGATTAATTTCAATGTAAAGTACAACCGTCACACCCACTACATACCAAAACTTGTAAATTCGTTGTTCGTACTTTAAATAACAATGGCTATTGGTAATATAACCGTTTGCATCGTATCTAATCGATGCAGTACAATATAGATTTCCCTAACTGCGAATGTTTCCATTGATTATATTGTGTCATGTCAATTAGAAATGTATATGTGTGTATGCGCTAGCGCGTGTGTGTGTGTGTGTGAGAGAGAGAGAGAGAGAGAGAGAGAGTTTGTGGGGGGCGCGTGCGTGCGTGCGTGCATGCGTGCGTGCGTGCGTGTGTGCGTGCGTGCGTGCGCGTGTGTGTGTGTGTGTGTGTGTGTGTGTGTGTGTGTGTGTGTGTGTAAGCCAGAAGCGTTAATAATTAAAATGCTTCACTTCACGTCATGTAATTATTAATCTGATACTCAACACTAGTCATTAATGCAATATGTACTGGGCCCTGTATACTATGTAAAACATAATAATTCCAATGAAAATTCACATCATAAAACTAACCCTCATTAATAACGAACTACTAAGAGAATTAAAATATAAATTTTAATATAGTGTGAAGCAACATATATACATGTTTATTGTTCTTGTTGAGTTATTGTTTATGTTTTATTAACCAAAATTTTCTACCAAAATATAGAACATAATCCATTTCTATTGAAATATATGGGCATTAGAATAATTCAGTTATTATATGCGTCTGTATTTAATATACAATTTTTCTTCAGAGACATGTTTTCAACTTAAACATAATTGTTTTACGTTCTGTGGAAATCGGTAATTTCAAGTTTAGAGTTAGACTGCGAAAATCTGGAAATTTAAACTTTAGAAATAAATTGTAGGAATCTGGAATTTTAAAGTTTATAAATAGCTTTCCTAACGAGGAGCGTGATTATTATTAGTACATGTATAATTAGAATAGCGCAAGTGTAACTTCTGTTTTAATTAATAGTTGCTAATACGGTTTCTAATATACATGTATACACGAATATCATGGTGCTATCCATTTAATGTCGATTAATGTACAATTTCTAAATAAATTAATGTTAAAAATAAAACATTTAATCAGGAACATAGGCTTCATCATTGAGGACTGCGGTTTATGAGACTTGCTTCCCTTACGTGAAGCTATTCTACAGCTTTCTGTGTCAATTAACTTCACCTACGGCGCTTTCTTTACTTTTCAATATTCACCATAGATGTGTCGAACCGCCCTGCAGGTCGCAAGTCGGAAACGATAATTAGTTGTGTTAGCTTTGCATAAGACTGCTCGGATGATGTTCAACGCTTCACTGTCTTCAATTGACAGCGTTAACATGGGAGCCATTGAAGGGTAGATATTGTGTTGGGCTTCACAGCCTTCAGTGATCGGTGTTTCGTGAATGAATACTGTATGTATATAACGTATAGTTATTTTTATAGTGCTTGTACGTTTAAAAAGAAGTAGAATAAGGTGTAAAAAAAGAAAGAATTATAATTGTTTTTAAAGTAGAATGTTGTGTTATTGTGTCATGAGTATATAGCATATGCAACTGTGCTCATATATAAGAAAAAATACACTTATAGGCATATAGCAGATAGTTTAATAATTCAAACAATGCATTTCTCTTAGAATGAGGTCAAATGTAGGTAATTTATAAAACTGGTTTGTTAAATCGTCTTCGGCAGTAGTCAACGAACACATTCAAATTATTGAGTCCAGTGAATAATTAATTAATTACAATGCATCAATATTCCAATTGAATAAATGTGGATACTGCAAGTTATTCTTTGTGCTTCGTGCATGGAATCATATTTACCGATTGACGCGTTCTTACCGATTAAATTAATCTACAGAATTATTCGCATACAAGCATTCTATGAACTAAGTTTAATTTGAGTTTTCTTTTAAACTAGGAAGTACATGTAGTTGTAGTTATTCGCAACATGATACAATTCAATAATTCATAATTTCATAATAAATAGTAAGTATGCGTTTTCCTAATTGTGTGATATTGTCCTAGCAAATATTTGCTCCGTTTAATTTAATAAATTTCACAGTCAGACATATATACACATATGTACACACACACACACACACATACTTTTAATACATCTACTAATTAAAGTTAATTATATTAGTCAAGTTATTTGAAAACTTTATTCGATTTAATTTGTGATGCGGTGGTAGATAAATGTGATGATAATTGGGAAATTGCAATTTAAGAACACATTTATCCTGTCCAAATTGAGTCTATTCACACTCTAAATCAGGGGAAAACTTCAACCATTGGGTAATCACAAACTGTTTATATTTTAACCGACTTTTTCTTACAAAATTGACACCGCTATGTTTAACAATAAGGGATACTTAAATCTGTGAAAAAAGAAGATTGAAAACGAAATTCCCACAAATCTGGTTAAGCATTTTAGCCTGCAATATGGAAAATTCACCGTCCGTACTTAGATGAAAAATGGTGATTACTGTATGAGATCTAATCTGTAGAAAATGATGTACAATTTTGTTTGCCTGATCTAAACGTCCAACATGTGTAGGGCGACAACGATACCATCACACCATTACAAGAAACCCTAGAGCAATACAAGGACTAATCATTTCCTTGTCCTCTAATCCGTCAGCCAATCACAGACCTGCTCTGGCGAATAATTCCCACTTGACCCCGCCCCTTGTCCAATCAGATCTGCCGACGCGCTCCGCGGATCTGCCCTCTGGCTGTACAAGACGTTATGAATGAGCGTACACACTTTTGATTGACGTATCAGCATGCTTTGCCACTGGGACTACTACTGCCAGAATGTTATGAGTTTCTCCAAACGACGACGTGCTATCAATGCGAGAAGACATAACGCATCTTGATACCCTGTGTGTAAACATTCAAAGTGACGGACGACAGGAATTTTGAGGCGGACATGTTGGACTACTGTGCCAACGAGGTTTCAGGGGCTGGGTACCCCACCTCTAGTCCGTCTATGTCATCGATACTCAACATGAACATGGATTCTGGGCGCCAGAACTCTTTCGTTCTGAGCAGTCCACCCCTAGCAGCGTTGCATAACTTGACTGAAATGAAGTTCCCATCTTCACAGCAGTTGTCGGAGTATCAGCAGAACGCTTTCAAGCATATGACTGCTAACTCAACACCTCACGGGATTAGTGACATTTTAGGCAGGCATCTGCCGCCCAATGCTCTAGGAATACCCAGGATTAATCCTCAAATGTATATGAATCCACAAGTACGGTTTCCTAAGCTGGCAGAACTACCCGGAAGACAACCCATATACTGGCCCGGCGTATTAGCACAACCATGGAGGCCACAACCAGGTAAAAATACCAGTAAAACCAAAGCAGTATTATAATTCATATTCATACCAATTTAATAATAATAATAATATATTAATATACTCACATACATGTAATTAAACATGTGTGTAGAATTCCAATTTAAAAAATCTGCGAAATTGTGGGAGAAAATCTGACTACTGTCAAATATTAATATATGAAGGATTACAAAATAAAATGCGATGTAAATAGGGCTTAATAATCCGTTTAATTATTATTTTATAACAAATTATCTTCCAAATTATTCATTCGATTTTAACACATGCAAGCTACACATATTTATTTAAGCTAACATAGTTCACGTTATTTTGGTATAGCCTATATCTTGTTCCCAATTATATATTTAACAAAATTAATGTATGCGTATAGTAAGAATTAAACATGCATTGGCAGCCACGCAACAATAAACTTAATATTACCAATGTACTTGCAATGCAAGAATTAAACTCAGATAGGTTACACATTCTGAATAATAGAATTACTTTTGTGAACTCAATTGCGCCAATGCTAAGTAACATCTTAAATAACCTGAGTAAACATCAGTTGTCAAATAATTCATGCAGCTTATTTAGAAAAAAAAATGTTTAGTGGCTTTTGTTGAAAAAGCTTTCTCTTCACGCACATCATTGTTATTTTTTTTTTCTTCTTCAAAAGTTGGTTCTGAGACATGCTCTCATTAGACTAACATTGAAAATATCTTCTTGAAACCATATCTTGCTATTTTAAGTAGAGTTCCACATTTTCTGTGTTTAAGTACTTAAGTAAACGTACTTAACACTCATAAACGTATGTCTATCACCTGACAAAACTTTGTTTTAACAGTTAGAACTGACCAGAAAATATTATATCCATACCCTAATTAGATAATGACTTTATAACGAGTGAAGTCACGGAGGTATCTCGCTTAACGCTCAGAACAAGCAGCGGTGTTTAGCTGCTAAAACACGCTATGTAGGAGGTCTGAAGACCAACTGGGAGCAGTATTTGACAACTTCCTAATGTTTATAGTATGTATGTTGCAACTTTGCCAGCCTGTAACGTTATATTGCCACTAGGGCCAAGGAGCGGTCTGTATATTTGTACTCATGTCACCATCACAAACATAAAATAATAAGTAGTAACATATTGAGTTTAAAAAGTGTACGTTTTTGCAAGGAACGTGCATTAATAATGCTCTATTGAGCGTTTAAAAGTACAGACTTATTACAAAGTAAAGAAAAATTACCGTTATTATTTCAGAATTATCCGAGATTATTTTCAGCCATTTCGCGAAAATAAAGATGATTGTATTAGAAATTTGTATTATCGTAATAAAGTACGGGTGTATCAAATTATATCAGTTTCTAATATTTTTCGAATATGAAGATAATTTCGGTCAGTCAATGTTAGTATGTTTATAAATTGACGATCAACACAAAATGTGATTTTTTTTCTACACTTATTTAATGTAAAACACTTTAAACGAGTATTGGACAGTACTGTATTTAAAAATAAATACAACGTGATTTACAATAGATGCAGACCGTGGTAGATCATTTTGAACCAACTCAAAACATAATATAAGCGCAAACCTAAAACGAAACCACCAATAAATTAACGGTGACGTACTTTGTATGCATAATATACATTCATGGGAATACTAAGAACTGATATCAGCTATAGATAGAGCTCAGGAGCTATCGATCACATAACTGGATACCTTTTAAAACCATGATATCTTTAGAAGAAAATCACAAATGGCAATTGTCCATTAAACATGTTGACCTGTGGAAACACAAGAACGTTCTTGTCGTGTCGGGATTCGAACCAAAAAAATGAGTGACAGCTATTAACGTGTGATGGGATGAAATTGACAATAAACCGATTTGGTGGTGGCCAAATCGATGACCATCAACACGATACGTGTAATCATCTGTCGCCACAATGGGGACTAAACTCGGGGGAGAGGATGAGGAAGGGGGAGGGAGAAATAGGATTTCTAATATTGCAATTATCCTCCTTCCACTAAAGTTGCCAATTGTTAAGAAAGATGATCGTGAGTGATTGCTATTGACTGCATACTGTTTGTAGTTGGTACCTTCATGAACAAACATAACGTATGCTTCTCTGCTATGTAACATTATTAAAACTCACAGACAACATGCACATGTCGTTCATGAAGCGGAAGCTCCGCGGTTTGGTAACATACCGGTGTACATAGCAGAAAGGGACTCTGGGACCAGCACAAGTCGGTATTGTCGTCATGTGTTGTGAACCAGAGTTCCCTCGAGGCGGTTGCACCACGGAGGGTTCAGTTCCTTTCACTCAGTTGTCACACATGCTCGCGTGGCAAAGCGAGGACGGAATTTCTAGATTTCAAGATAAAGATTAGATTACAATTATATGGTGTTTCATACCTATTGACGTGTTGACAAGCTTATAGCCTTTTAGGAAACAGTGGTAATTTAAATAAAAGTGGGTGCACACGCATGTGTAATGTTTTATTTAGGGTTGTTAAATCAAGTGGATAATTTGTCAATTTCTATATATCGTTTATTTTTCATGTGTAATAATATTATTGGAGTTAATGTAGTTTTTTTTAAAGTATTAATTCCTTGTGTGGGTATTCTGAAAATATATAACCATTCATTAATATATTGCATACCACAGTCAATCTAGCTATAAAGTCATATTACTCGTATATTATTTTGCTAATTTCGTTGGTACAAGACAAACGAAGGGACATTAGTTTGAACATAAGTATTCCGATTTCTTTAAGTATATAACATACGTTTCGCACATCACATCATGTTGTTCATGATAATACCGGTAACCATGGATGCTGTATAATTTACGAATTCATGTAAAATAATATTTTGTTAAAATTAAACATTTCTCTTTATAAAGAATACATTTAATACAGTTAAGTATAAAACAAATCACATTGTTCCGATAATGTCGTATTAACAGTACATCTGTTTTAGTTTTTGTGTGTGTTTTATTATTATTATTATTGGCTCTATTGGAATTATTCATATTTCGCCTTCATTATCATTTTCTTGTACAATGATATTTTGCATAGTTGTATTAATTCTCATTCCATATGCGTTATATGATCATACATACCACCATGTTCATCCTTATTTCGTTCTACATCAAGGGTCCTGTGCACGTTTTGCAGCCAACACCTCCAACGTTCTGCTCGACAAAGACGGAAAGAAGAAACACACAAGACCAACGTTTTCCGGACAACAAATCTTTGCTCTGGAAAAAACATTTGAACAAACCAAATATTTGGCAGGTCCCGAAAGGGCGAGACTAGCTTATGCATTGGGGATGTCTGAGAGTCAGGTTAAGGTGAGAGAGCCGATTTTATTGTTGTGATTTTCAGAAACATTCACTTTCAATAGTAATAAGTTTGGTTTCAGACTTAGTTTTATAGTAAAAAAATGATCCATATTCTGAAACCTACTTTCTATGTAGTATAGGTATACAACTTGGAATGTCATTAAGAAATTGTAAAAAAAATAGCTATAGATATATATCAATATACGACTTTCAACTGGCATGACTAAACTACGACATTACGGATGTATTTTAATTTTAAAATAAGTAAAGCCGTTTACTACCGAATATTCATAATGAAAGTAAATATAATATTAAATTAGAATATATATTTTAATATTTAATTAACGATATGTAAATGTTATTAAAGAATGTTGTTAAAGGCACACAATCACAGATTACAGTGATGGCGTAGCACACTATTTGAGTAATAAATGCAAACTACATTTATTTGTGATACTTAGCATCCATTTTATATCGCATCGCCAAAATCGCTTTCGTCGATGCACTTTGGGGGTGAATTCGATCTCGCAGTTAAATGTTCCAAAGGCAAGATAATTAGACCTACGTTCCTTTTATTAACATAAAATATATATATATTTTGATAACTGTCGGTAATATACATCAGTAAATAACAACTTCTAGGTGGATAAATCAAAAGTATAAATAGTCTCTGATAGAAATTCGTTTATCCATTAAATAGGTCAACCATATGTGATAGTATGCTTTTTTTAATGCAAACATTTATCACAAAAAGCGGATAGTAATAGCGTAAATAATCATTTTCGTATCAAAGGCAATCCAGATTCCAATTCCGATATTTATTATAATATTTATATGAATAATTATTATCTTTAGCCGAGATGGTGTTTCTCTCTGTTGTCACTAAGAATGCTTCGTGGTAACTTCTACATTCAGTCGTCATTGACATCTCCACAGAGAAGTCAACTCGACATCTGGCCAAGACGAAACAATTAAAGTTAATCCTCAACTGTCAATCGACAAACGAGGCGAAATGCAAACCAAACCATCTGTACACGATTGCACTTGAAACGGATTTTGCTAAGAAATCCGATCATGTCCATATCATTTGGCTTAATGTATTTGTTGAAAAAACATATAGCTCCATCCACAGACGAGCCAATCCACTCTTGGATTACACGCCGATGTTACTGTCCTATCGAATTACACTTTTATCACATATTGACATGTTGTCGATAAATTAACCATGCAGTCAACAATATCGCACAATTAGCCCATTGGAAAATCGCTTTAGGATTAGTAAATGGTTTGTTGTCGGTGATAAATTTGTTGTATTGATAAATACTTATTAAATTAATAGACATAATAAATATAATTAATTATATGTAAATTAGATACATTATTATGAAATAAATGCGTGAATGAATGAATGGGTGATTGATTGATTGATTGATTGATTGATTGAATAAATACATGAATGCAGGAATGAATCAACAAGGAAATAAACAAATAAATAAATTACGTCGATCAATAAATTACATAGATAAATAAAATTACATATATAAATAAAATTACATATATAAATAAAATTACATAAATATATAATTATTTTGAAGCCGGGTGACCTGATTAGAACAATGGTGTATCTAATTGGTTGCTATGCGCCCTCTGGCGGCTATTGATGGATATTAGACTCGTGAGGCGCTATTTCAATTCGCTCCTTTCAGAATCTGCTGACATCGACTTCAGAGACCGCTTTGAAAACGGAAATCTCGAATAAACGAAACTAGCTGTGACTAAATATGTTGTCAATCACTTGAATAGTGCAAATGGATCCTATTTATGAATGGTGTGAATAAAGGTGTCAGTTACCAACCTAAAGGCAATCTAGTGTTCATTTCATGATATCAGTAACGCATAGCTATGAATGGCACTATTTAACAGAGGAGCAACTTAAATAGACCAAATACAAAGCTAACTTTTTCATAAAGTTATTTTGCAGACAATTTCTCAATCGAATTTCCAACAATGAAACCAAGTAAATATCCAGGTATTAGCGATATCGCGGGGATATACTAGTATTGAATTTCTCAACGCGGTATTCGTTTAATGGGGGATTACTAGATGATACAGCTACTTTGTCATGCCGGTCATTATGAAGTATATACACAAGAGGGCGTTGTGTGATAAATTGTCATAACAAAATGCAGTATACCGTAATATACATAGATTAATGCTAGATTTGATCATTATAGTATTATAGATACAAAGTAGCACTTTGTTGTAACACGGGATATTGTTCGTTCTTCAAGATACACGTATCAAATAAGCATTAACAATTTTTATCTCGTGATGATTATCCGAGCATGTATGGTGTTAAATAACTGCAGGCATGGTAGAGGCATTCAATCTTTCATAAAACCCTGTTTATTCCTCGAATAATAAATTCCGCTCCATTAATTTGGTGTCATTTGCAGTCGAGAATAAGGACAATCATCTTCATGAGATGTGTTATACCATTGTGGTGAACTGTAGTAATATATTACGATTATGCAAAACAAAGTGTGTCAAAGCAGTTCGCCCTTTTTTGAAAATTCATAACCGAAGTTGACTAGAATTATACCTGTGTATATGGGCACACACGAGTGGGTCTTCTATTGGAGGAACTCGACGGGGGGCAGCTATCGAATTTAATATCTCTATTGAAATTGAGATATGGTGGCTGAGAAAAGCGCTTCACATTGTAATCCTACCCCTCTTGGTAGTTGAGTCGACAATTCACCCACACGGTTCTCAAGTCGTGAGATCCCGCTGTGACTCGCGAGATCCCGCTGATATCTCGACTCAAGAGACACCATCACAAAAAAAAAGCCAGTTGACTTTTTAGAATGCCACAGTAGGGTAGCAATTTAATGACTTCTCCCCGCATTACGATACATTGGCCAAGCGTCTATGTCATCATTTCGCGCCATTTCAGATGAAAGGAATTAATGTTAACTTAGCGTAAACGACTATTATCATTGGGAGGTGGTTGATGGGATATATTGAGATCCACTCTATAACTGCTCCCAGGGTGCTCTCGTCCGGGAGATGCGTGCGCATCCAGGTGTAAACTACTTGTCAAACTGTTTCAAGCTTCATTTTCGCATTTATTAAATTCACTCTTTGAAATTGACACTTGTGAATTTTTAAACAGTTTCCATAATGCCTATTGAAAATGTGAAGTACATATCAGATATAATAGACGCTGTCTTAACTAGAGTATCAACCTGGGGTTTGAATAACAGGGATTTAAGGTGACGAAGCCAAAGATTAGTGGATCACAACCAACAATCTTTGATCATCTTCAAATATGTTCTCTACAAACAACTCCCACACTGCAAACATAAACAATACACGTGGTACTCGTTTGATCACATAATCATATAACACCCGTAATACCCCTAATACTACTTATATGAACAGTATCGCATCTGAAAATAAAGTGGTGCATTTGGGCTTATCAATACCATAGGTCGGTAGTTCGTTTTAGATTACATCGATCGCGTTCATGTAAAAACATAACTCAACAGTGGAATTTCCCATATGAAATAATTATATGAATAAACCGTGCTTACTAATCTGAGCCATGTTTAATAAGGAAGCCGTGTTATGTAATGAGAAATAGTATGTCACGTGTAAGGAATAGTAAATTTACTATTTAATAAAGCATAGTACATGCTAGCTATGGTAATTAATGCATAATGTTAAAAACATTTTACTAAGTCAGAATTACACAAATAGACTAATAAATATCATACAGTTTAGTTTATGTGTGTTTTTTTAAAAACCCAACTACATTAGTACTACATAATTATACATGCTGACTAAGAAGTATAATAGGAAGTTGTATTGAATACCGTAACTAAGGAATACTAAGAGCGCTTGTAAACATTCCTTAAGTATTCAATACAACTCACTACAGTATAAAATATGTAACTAGAGGAAAATACTATATAATACATTATATAATAGGATTAAGTTTCCTTGAAATACACATGGGTAGATTCCATATCAGAGTACTAGTATGTCTCTGTTTCAAGTTTCAAGTGTTTATTTTTTCCACCACCCACGGTGGTACAGGAGAATAATATTATACATTATATACAAATACAAGTATTTAGATGACGGGAAAATAATTAATTGCATTTTGATATGTGCAAATTGACATATACATGTTGGAATACATTATGTTCTGTTCTGTTCTGTTCTGTTAGACTCGAACGCGTGGTTCT
>JAULBP010130295.1:0-28358 GCA_032355345.1 Lepetodrilus pustulosus | reverse complement strand
AGAGCTCTTGAAAGTATGTCGGACAGTACGACGGAAGAATATTTGATTGATGACGGCCAAATTAAAATCAAGACAAAATATAGAAGTCATAAAGCGATTACAGATGCCATATTTGCATTTGAAAGGTTAAAAAATAAAACAATAAGTGACATGACAGGACGAACTGTAATTCTAAGACCATGCAATTAAATAATATTATTTGGTGGAATAAAAGAAAAAAAGAAATTATTCATTCTAAAAAAGAATATGATTTTTCTTCGTGGAACGGTGCAAACCTTGTCCCGTTCGATGGTGAAAAAACGCCAATGGAATTAGGAACACCTTATTCCTATTCTCTGGATTATTATTCTTTAAGATTAAGAAGCTGGAAGGCTTTTGTTGATAGCGATATTGTTCAGAATGCGATAAAAAAATATATGCTCTGGATTGTAGGTTCTGGATTAAAATTGCAGTCAGACCCTGTTAAGATAATTCTTGAAAATGCAGGATTAAAGATAAATTATAACAACCTAAGCACTACAGTTGAGGCATTTTTCCGCTTACATGCAGAAAGTAAAGAAAGTTCTTATAATAAAGAATTAACTTTGCACGATTTAGCCAATGAAGCATTAAAGAATGCTATATTAAGCGGTGACGTTTTATGTGTTTTAAGATATGATAAAAATGTGACTATTGAGCTCATTGACGGTTATTACGTCGAAACACCAATGAATTCAGAATATTTATCTGCCGCAGAAAAAAGAGGCAACAAAATTGTTCAAGGTGTTGAAGTGGATGCCAAAGGCTCACATGTAGCTTATTATATCGCGAAAGAAAATTTTGAATATGAAAGAATTTTAGCCCATGGAAAAAACACACAACGAAGACAGGCATGGTTATTCTATGGATTAAACCATAAAATAACTGATGTTAGAGGCATGTCATTTCTGACAGCCGTCCTTGAAACAGCGTCTAAACTTGACAGGTACAAAGATGCCACCTTGGGCAATGCTGAAGAAAATGCGAAAGTTCCTTATACTGTAGAACATAACCAATTTTCAGACGGAGAAAATCCATTAATATCCAGGATCCAAAAAAGTACAGGCAGAACAGGAACAGAGCCTTCAAGTGTTGAAAAATGCGATGGTATTGCTGTTAAGGTTGCCAGAAGTACAAGTAAACAGGTTTATAATTTGCCGATAGGTTCAACCTTGAAGCGTAATACTTTTGAAAGTGATATGAATTTCGCTGAGTTTTTTGAAAAAAATTCGGATATCGTATATGCAACCTTAGGTATTCCTCCGGAAGTAGCGATGGATAAATTTGGAGGGGCTTATTCTGGCAGTAGAGCGGCATTAAAAAGCTGGTAATATAAAATGTTTACGGACAGAGAAATAATGCTTCAAAGGCGTTTTTATAAACCTTTTTATGATTTTTGGTTAGACATGTTTGTACTGAATAAACACATATCACCTGACGGTTACCTCGAAGCATTTTTTGATAAAGATAACATAATATTGGAAGCATATAAAAAAAGCAGATTTATTGGTGCAACGGTACCGCATATAGACCCGGTTAAAGAAGTGACAGCAGAGAGAAAAAAATTAGGAGGACAATTTGCCGACGTGACACTCACCACCGCTGAACAATCCTGCGAAGCATTAAATACAGGAGATTGGGGAGCTATTCTAAAAAAAGCAGAACAAGAAAAAGAAATAGCCAAAGAATTTAATATACAAGAAAAAATAACAAAAACTTAAAATAAATTTGTTTGTTTTAAATTTATTTATAATTTTGCAATGTATGAAACAGATTTTACTTTATTCAGCCATATATTCATTTGTTGCTGAGGCATTTATAAAACAGTTGTCTGAGATACCTTCAGAAGAAGACATTACTATAAGAGTAAACAGTCCAGGAGGAGGTGTTTTTGCTTCATGGGGAATGATTGCTGTTATAAAAGAAAGAAAAGGAAAGACATATATAAAAGTGGATGGTAATGCTTCAAGTATGGGGTTTTATTTGACCCTTTTTGCTGATAAAGTTGAAGCTCTTGATGTTTCTAAGTTTTTAGTTCATAGAGCAGACGGTTATGTTAGAAGCGAAGACGACCAGAAGATGCTTGATAATGTAAATAAAGATTTAAGAGCGAAACTGGAAAAAAGAATAGACAAGTCAATTTTCAAAGAAGTTACCGGCGTTGATTTTAACGAAATATTTGATTCTAAAGAAAGAAAAGATGTTTGGCTTACCGCAAAAGAGGCAAAAAAAATCGGACTTGTTGACAAAGTTGTAAGACTTGAGCCGAAAGAAATTGAAGCGATAAACACCAATCTTGTTGCATTCACAGATGTTTTTGAACAAGGGAGTAAAAAAACACCGCACGGAAGCGAAGAAGAAGAACAGGATAAAAAAAATAAAATTATTAATAACGAAAAAAATAACAAAAAGATGACAATTGCAGAATTAAAAGCATCCCATCCGGAATTGTATGCAAGAATTTACGAAGAAGGAAAAAAAGATGAAAAAGAAAGAGTTCAGGCATGGTTAGCCTTTCAAAATATCGACATGAAAGCGGTTGAAGAAGGCATAGAAAAAGATGAAATGGTAACTCAAAAAGTTATGGCAGAAATGACTGTAAAAATGCAAACAGCCAAAACAACGCAAGACGTAAAAGCTGAAAATGTTAAAGAAATTGAAGTTGACAAAAACAAAAAAGAACTAACTGCTGAACAAAAAGAATTTGCAGATGCTGAAAAAGAGGCATTAGAAGCAATTGGTTTGGAAAAATAAAAGAATAAAGTTATGAGCAAAGCAACAACAAGAACAAGTACAAACAATCAAATCACAACTGATTATGATGTAAGTAAATTGGTATTAGGTCAAAATTCTTTTATAAAAGGCGAATTAACAGCTTCCGGTTCAGATGTAGATGTTGAACAAGGAATGGTCATGGGAAGAATAGCGGCAACACAGAAATTGGTTCCTTTGGCGTCCGGAGCATCAGACGGCAGTCAATATCCGGTAGGCATTTGTCTTGTTAAAAAGACTATTGCAGACGGAACAACTGTAATTTTAGACCTTGTCAATAAAGGACGAGTCGAAGAAGGAAAGATAAATTTTGCAGGAGCTGAAACATTGAGCACGGTTGTAGATAATAAAATTCTAAGAGACCGAATAAACGATATTGGATTAGAACTTATTTTAAGTGAAGAATTAACAGGTTACGATAATTAATATTAAAAAACAAGAAACATGGCATTAACAGCACAACAGGCTCGCAATATTTTTACCGTTGCCTATTTGAAAGCATTAAAAGAGGAACCAACGAGCCCCTCATTTCTTATGTCTTTCTTTAAAGAGGTTGCATACGCGACAAAAACAATAGGAATTGAAGTTCAAAGAGGAACCGAAAGAATTGCAGTTGACGTTCTAAGAGGAGTTGACGGAAAACATAATACGTTTTCCAGGAGCACAGAAAAACAATTTGTTCCGCCTTTCTATAACGAAAGCTTTGACGATTCGTCTTTAGACAGATATGATAGAGTATTTGGACAGAATGACAGTTTTGTTCCGGCAACTATTGGTTATCTCGCAAAAGATGTCAAGGACAAATACAAAGTATTAACTGCCAAGATTGACAGAGCAAAAGAAAGACAATGCGGACAGGTTTTTGAAACCGGTGTTGTTACTGTCAATACAGGAGATAATATTGATTATAAAAGAAAAGCAGGCTCAATGATTGATTTGGGTGTTGGTAATTATTGGTCAACAACGACTGCCGACGTTGAGCAGCAATTAATAAACGGAGCTGAATTTGTACGCAACGAAGGAAAAAATGGAGAAGGAGAATTTAATTTAATTATATCCGGAAGAGCATGGGTTAATCTTAAAAAAACTGATTTCTTTAAAAATAACGCCAATTATAATCAAGTGAAATTGATTGATATTAGCATGCCACAGAAGAAAAGTTTTGGTGCGGCTTATCATGGTCAAATATCAGCCGGAGCCTATATTTTCAATGTATGGACTTACGATGAAACTTACGAAGATTCAACGGGTGTACGTCAAAGATATATTTCTGTTGACAGTGCAATTATATTGCCTGTAACAGGAACAAGACTTGAGCTTGCTCATGCTGGCATTCCGGCTATTATAAGAGACAAAGCAAAAGCGGAGTTCAGTTCTTATATAGTGCAAAAAGCGGCAAAATATTGGTATAACAATTGGATCGATGAAAAAGCAAAAGCACATATATTTGAAGTGTTTTCAGCTCCTTTGGCTATTCCAATCACAGTTGATATGATTTATACAATTAAAGTTTTAGCATAATGGCAAAATTTAAGTTAAAAAGCAGTTCCGTTCATTTGGGCGGAATTGTTTATAAAGCAGGAAAAGAGCCTGTAATTTTCGACACTGACGAAAAATATAAAGCTTTAGAATTGGAAGTTTTAGCGGCAGAAAAAGCTGGATTTTTGACTAAAATGTCAAAAAAAGAAGTTGATAAAAAAGCAAAAGCAGAAGCTGAAAAACAAAAAGCTGAGGACGAAAAAGCAAAAGCAGAAGCTGAAAAACAAAAAGCTGAGGACGAAAAAGCAAAAGCAGATTTGCCAAAAAAGAAGTAGATGAGTTTAGAACAAGCAAAGAGGGATATTATTAAATTCACACAAAAAGAATGGAGTGTAGATTTAACAATATCTGATTTAAACGGATCAACTCACACCATCAAAGGATTTGCAAGTAAACATCATTTAGGAATAGACCAGCAAACGGGCATTCCTGTCAATACTAAGAATGTTCATTGTTCAATAAGCGAAAGAGTTCTTGTAGATATTGGATTTAATATTAGAAATGCAAGCCATGAAATTTCCATGTTAAACTGGAAAGTTTCTTGGACAGATGCTTCAGAACATCAATGGATGTATGTAATAAATGAAACGATGCCCAGTGAAACTCTGGGATTGATTGTATGTTATTTAGGCGATTATGAGTAAGATTGAATATGAAATATTACCACAAAGATTTGAGTTGATACTTGACAGAATTGCTTCTATTCTTGTTGACGAATTAACAAATCAAGAGACAATAACAGGCAATCCTTTGTTTTTTGCTGGAATTTGGAAAGAAAGATTTATTGCATTTGACAAGACAGAAATACCTGCCGTCAATGTGTATTTTGATTCTGAACAGTTTCCAATGAATACACCTATTACAAGTAAAGGAACGGTTAAGACAGTAATTGAAGTAATAACATCAAGCAAGCATTCAGATACAGAAAGAGCAGACACAAAAGCGAGTTTAGAATGTCATAAATTATTAGGTGTTATACGGTATATTTTAAAGAATCCAAATTATTTAAGATTAGGATTTGAAACAAAAGACGGTTTTATATTCAATACCAATATACCAGAAATTCAAATGTCGCAACCTATATTCAAAGATGGTGTTCATACAATAAGTGGCAGAATCAGTTTCGAGGTGGTTGTTGAAGAATTAAATGGCGAGTTGAATGGTGTACTGTTAGAAATGATTAGTTCGCAGGTAAAAATATCAGAAACAGAAAAAGGATATAAATTTGAAAAAATAAATTAAAATGATAAGCACAGCAGTTGGAAACGACAGAGTATCAAGAGTTATCGGGTACAAGTTAAAAGCAGGAACATTTGACAACAATACACCCAATTTACCACAAAGAATTGCAATTTTTGGAGAGGCAAATACGGCTAATCAAGCAACTATTGACGAATCTGTATGCGAATTTGTAAACGCCAGAGAAGTAGGCGAAAAATACGGATACGGAAGCCCATTGTATATGATAGCAAAAATATTAAGACCAAAAAGTGGAGATTTAATAGGAGGAATACCTACTGTTATTTATCCACAATTGGAGCCAGCCGGAGCGGTTGCAAAAGAAATGACTATCTCTGTGGCGGCAGGAGGTTCCGGAGCCACAAAGAATGTCACTCATTATTTGATTGTATCAGGAAGAAATAATATTGACGGCGATAAATATGCTGTTAATATTACAGAGGGAGATGATGCCAATGCAATTGCTGTGAAGATTAAAGATGTGATTGCATCTATTCTTTCAACACCTGTAACGGCTTCAAGTGCCACAAATGTAGTCACTTTAAAAACAAAATGGGCAGGACTTACTTCAAATGAACTCAATGTATCTGTAGATACAGGAAATGAAACGGCTGGCATTGTTTATTCAATTGCTGATACAGTCGCCGGTATTGGCGAACCGTCTATTTCAAATGCTTTATCTTTATTTGGAAGTGAATGGAATACAATTGTGATAAATCCTTATGGTGTCAATGTATGGACAACTCTTGAAGCATTCAACGGAGTGCCGAGTGTTGATACACCAACAGGCAGATACAATCCAATTGATTTTAAACCTTTTGTTGCTCTCACAGGTTCAACAGAGTCCGATAAAGATGCTCTTGCATTAATTACTGATGCAAGTGCCAGAAAAGACCAGGTAACGAATGTAATTTGTCCAGCACCTAATTCCAAAGGATTTTCTTTTGAAGCGGCGGCAAACATGGCAACCACCACAGCATTTGTGATGCAAAACGAACCTCATTTAGGCAACGGAAATAAATCTTATCCGGATATGCCTATTCCTTTAGATAGTAATATCGGCGACTTTGCTGATTATAATGCAAGAGATTTTCTTGTTAAAAAGGGTTGTTCAACTGTTCTATTAAAGAGCGGTAGATATACGGTTCAGGATTTTGTAACAACTTATCATCCTGATGGTGAAAATCCTCCAAAATTCAGAAAAGTTAGAGATTTAAACATTGATTGGAACATTGCTTTCGGATGGATTTTAATAATGGAAAGAGATATTCATGACAAAACATTAATAGTGGATGATTCTGCTGTTAGAGTTGGCAATACTATTTCACCTAAACAGGCGAAACAATTAGTGATAAGTTATATTGAAAACAAAAATCAAATAGCATTAATTAATGATGTACCGTTTTCAATTGCAAGTATAAAAACACAAATTAATACCTCTAATCCTGCAAGATTGGATGTATTTTTCAGATATAAAAGAACATCAACAGCTGATATTATTAGTACAGACGTTGAGGTCGATTTTAGTTATTCATCATAAAAAAAAATAAAAAATGGCATTCGTAGGAGGTGATATCTTAGAAATCACATACAACCACCCAACAATAGGGAGTGGCACATTATTCTGTAAATCAAATGAAGATGCGACAATTGACATGGGCGGATACCGTTCAAGCGATGATGCTAATTCTATAACAGGAGCCGGACAATTAATTGACCAAATAAATCGAGTAAGGGCAAGTATAGAAACTCCGCCAATTGCATGGGATATGACAGACAAAGACGAATTGAGTAAGTTATCTGAGATGTCTGCCTCCCCTGTTCTTGCGGACTGGACTATAAGTGTAATATCTGGAGCTATTTACAGCGGAAAAGGAAAACCGGTCGGAGATATACAAGGAACAACAAATGCAAGTCAAATAGGACTTAAATTAGCATTTGAAGGCAAAATAAGAGAAATTTCATAAAATAATACAAATGGCAAAAAATACAAAATTATCGCATGAATTATCTGTAATTGAATTTGAAAAATGGTTACAATTTAAAAAAATCAAGGACAGAAAAAGAGAATCTAACAAGGAACAAGAAGAATTTCTTGTTGAAATGATAGAAGAAGGAATTTTAACTTTAAATGAAGAAGATAAGTCTTTCACCTACAAATTAGAATTTCCTTTGGAAGGCAAAGAAAATTCTATTTCTTTAGAAACATTGACATTTAAACCTCGATTAAAAGTATTTGAAATAAATGCTAAAATGAAAGGCGTAAAGGCAAATGATGCTGATGGTAGAATAGTGGCATATATATCAGCCGCGACAGGACAGAACAGCGGATTAATTAAAAAACTTGACACGGAAGATTTTAATGTCGCTCAGGCATTAATTATGTATTTTTTGTAAGTTACAACCTCGAAGATGCAATAAAAAGCGTCAAGAGGTTGTATAAGTCAAGTATATTAGAAATATCAGAAATGTATATAGACGATGATGATTATTTGGGATTATTTTTCTGGTATAAAGATTCGCAGAAATATATAGAAGAAATCAATAAATCAATGGGAGCTTATCAATAATGTCAAGACAATTAATAGTTTCAACGAAATTCACAGCAATTGACAAGTTTTCCAAAGTTGTTACAAAGATGCGTTCCGGCGTCGATAAGTTTGTAAACAAAGCAGATGTCGGACTCGCAAGAGTGGAAAGAGCTGAGAGAAAGATGCGAAATGGTTTCAAGAAATCATTAGGCTTGCTGGGCAGATTAGGACTTGGTTTTACGGCGTTAATGATAGCCCAAATGGCATTTTCAGCCAATGTTGAGTTAGATAGCAAACTTGCAAACTTACAAGCCATCACAGGCGTAACAACCGAAGTATTTAAAGGTTTTGAGCTTCAGATTGAAAGAGTTTCTAAAAGCCAAAAAAGATTTGCCGGGGATACGGCGGATGCCTTCACAATTGTTGGCTCTGCACAACCGGAACTCTTAAAATCTGCTGATGCTCTTGCAAAAGTCACAGAAGCGGCAATTATATTAAGCAAAGCAAGCCGAGACGATCTGACTTTATCTGCTCAAAATGTTACCGGAGCAATGAATCAATTTAACCTGAAAGCGAATGAGAGTTTTCGGGTTATAAATGTTCTTTCTGCGGGTTCAAAAGAAGGAGCCGCAAATATCACAGAAATAAATGAAAGTTTAACAAAATTTGGAGCCGTTGCAAATGCCTCTAATATTTCTATAGAGGAATCAGTAGGTCTAATTGAAGTTCTTGCAAGTAAGAGTATCAAGGGTTCGGATGCGGGTACAATGTTGAGAGCCTCTATTGTAAATCTTAAGAAAGCCGGAGTAGGATATCAAAGTGGATTATTTAATATGAAAGATGCTCTGCAAGATGTTAATGATAGATTGTTAAAATTAGGTACAGCTAAGAAAAAAGATGCTTATTTGAATAAAATTTTTGGGAAAACAGGTATAACAGCAGGTCAAATCCTTGTGGACAATACCGCATTATATGATAAATTAACTGTGGCGGTCACTGGTACAAACATCGCTCAAGAACAGGCGGCAATAAATTCAAATACAATACAAAACAGATTGGATGAGTTAATAAATTCATTTAAGAATGCTGTCACAAGTACCGACAAAGAAAACGAAAGTTTGACAAGTTTGAAAAATATTTTAAAATATGCCGCTGACAATATGGATAAGATAATATCAGCAACGAAAACAGCAATCGGCATTTTTATTCTATACAAGACCATAATGATAGCAACAAAAACCAGCATTATCGCTTATAATGTCGCAATCGGAATTATGGGAGCAGTTACCGGAGTGGCAAATATAGCAATCGGAAAGAGTAAGATTGCTCTTATGGCGTACAATGTGGCCACTAAGATAGCGGCCGCTTCTCAATGGTTGTTAAATATTGCAATGGACGCCAATCCAATTGGTTTGATAATAATAGGCATTGCCGCATTAATTGGATTGATTATCGCAATTGCCTTGCATTGGGATACATGGGGTAAAAAAATAATTAAATACATGGGACCTCTTGGAATCTTGATAGATGCCGTTATATTTTTCGCAGAAGAATGGAACAGTATTGTTCTTGCTTTCAAAAGTGAAGGCATTCTGGGAGGGTTAAAAAGAATTGGTCAAGCCATATTAAGATATATGATAAGACCAATAACTGAAGCCGCTGATTTACTTGCCAAAATCGGCATTGTAAACGAAGGAGCAGGAGATAAAATTATTAGAAAATTAGGATTAGCAGATGACCAGATAACAATGGCACCGAAAGAAAAAATAAACCCGGAAGCCAGCACATTAAAGGCACAGAAAAATAAAGAAACGAACAGTTACTTGCATATCAATAATAATACGGGCTATGACGCAAAATTAGAAAGCAATCTTCCAAATGTAAATTTAACAAATTCAATGGCATTCTAATGACAAAAGATTTATTCATAAAAGAAACGTTTGATGGCGGAGATTTGACTCTTAACAATGAAGATTTAACAGTTGTCACATGTGTGACAAATCAAGTGTATTTGGCTCTTTTTGGCGGCAATAACGACGGCTCAGAATGGTGGGCTAATTATTTAATGAGTGATGAAAATAAATTTATATCAAAAACAGAAAAAATCTTAAAAGATATTGAGATAACAAAATCTGGTCTTCAAAGGATACATAATGCAGTCAGTGATGATTTACAGTTCTTAAGCAAATATTTTCAGGTTGAAATAAAAATAAATGTTATAAATTATAATTTTATACAAATTTTTGTATATTTGCAAAAAGGAAATAGTATATTAAAAATTCAATTCACATGCAAAGACATTGTAATAACAGAATGTTCTTTAACAGGCATATCAGAAGATTTTGTTGATTTTGCTTGGCTGTGGAGTGATAATCAGGACGACGTCACACAATTTTCCGACAACGGAATAGCAACTTATAGATAAAATGGCAATAGAAGGAAAAAGAATATCGAAATGGAATAAAAATATAGTTTTGGACGACGACTTCGAAGTAGGTGTTGATAAATTGTCATTAACAGAGAGCGAGAGAACAAAGTTGTCTGAAATAAGAGAACATTTAAACGGAATTGATTCTAATAAAATGATGTTTTTTAACAGAAAATTCATAAACGGAATGCGATTAACGGACTTAATGAATACTTTTAGTAAACAATTCATTGATTATTCAACATTTAATAAAGAAGAATATAATTCACAGCATCATTATAGATATATATTATTCGATATAATTGAAAATGACATATATATTGCACAAAAAATGCAGTTTAATGGAATAGATGATTTTTTTACCTGGTTAAACAATAATTTATCGTTAGATTCCGGAGAGTTAGAAGAAGATGTTAGAATAAAAATATATCTAATTCAATCTTTAACAGAAAAAAAGATTATCAACATATATGCCGCCAATAAAGCATTCAGTAGAGTAAAATCAAGTCTTGCAAATTGGGGCGAATATAATGACAATACAATAAGAATATTAAGAAGTACGAGTTGCACATGGAGAGAAAATCTTATTGTTGATATTTGGAACGAATTATTAGCAGGAGGAAACAAGCCTCTTAATTCAAACGGAGAAGAAGTATGGTTATCAAGTGTAAGGCAAAATTTATATAATGCCTTGCCTGTTCACAAATATAAACAGGGTTCAATTTTTCTGTTTCATAATTATGAGAGTTTTGGAAGAAAAGTTTGGGTTCCTGATTATAACGGCTTTTATGACATTAACGATATTGTGCAGAATTACAAAGACCCTTTCTGGTCAAATTTGTTACCAAATACAAAACACAGACAAAGAATAGTATCTATTGATAATTCTAATAATTATTCTATATTAGAATCAAAATATACACCAATTGAAGAATATCATCAACAATCACTTGTAAGAATTTATCTCTTGACAGGACAGTTTTATGACGGCACAGCCGAAAGAACTTGTTATGCTCTCACAGTTAAACCAATTGGACAAGATTATTTTTCCACAAGATATTACGACAATAATCATGAACTTTATGCTTATTTAAAGTCTAATATTGGAAAGCCAATTATCAGAAAATTATCTGTAACAAGAACAGGAGATGAAGCGAATGATATAGGCTGGACATTTAATAAGAGAGAAATATACGAACATATAACATCAAGAAAATACAACAACAACAGTTTGAATAATAATGCTTTTAAAGATATGTATTTCTTCGTTATGAATGAAAATACCGGAAAAATAAGTCCGTTATCAGACATGTATTTGTCTGCAAAAACATTTATGAGAGGAAGTAGTTTTAATTTAATGTTAAGAAATAAGGTTTAACAGTTACCGCCAACAGAGGTTGCACTAAATAGCAATCGCCAACAGAGGTTGCACTAAACAGCAACCGCCAACAAAGGTAACATTTATATATATAAGATGACAAAAAAAGAATTTGTACAGGCGTTTTTTTTAGAATATCAAACAAACGGTTTTTCTGAACACGCCATGAGTTTTATTGATGCCGGATTATTGCAAGCCTATCCCGGTTTTTTGCAAAAGTTACAAAATATAGACATAAATTCATTTGATGTAACTGATTTTTCGTATGAAAAAGTAACAAAAAAAAGTTCAGCAACAGAACAACACGAGGCAATTCCCAGAAGTGTGGAAACAATTGTTATTCCGCATAAATTCAAATGTCTAATAAACGACGAAAAAACTATTGTAATTTTTTGTCACGGAGATAATGAAGAAAATTATAAATTAATAGGACAAATTTAATATTATGAGTTATGTCGATACAATAACAGTAAAGAATGATAATTTAGAAATCGCAAGAGGTCTAATGGAAGATGTATCTCCTCTTTTTATAAGTGGTTATCAGTCGGATTTAGACAGAAATAGACATCAAACACTTTGGGACGGAGATTATGATTATACATTTTCGACAGTTGCAGATATTGGCCTCCTTGTCAGTTTATCAGATAATGATGCTGGAAAAGTTTTTAGAGTTCGAGGTTTAGATGAAGAATGGAAAGAAACGGAACTATTTGTTACATGTGACGGAAGAACGCCTGTTCCTCTTAGTACTCAATTAATAAGAATAAATTCTATAAGACAGGTGTCTGGACTTGTAAACGAAGGAAAAATATCAGTTTATATAACAGGAGGAAGCATATCAAATCAATCTGATATAAGAGCAGTTATTCACAACGGTTTTGGAAAGACGAAAATGGGAATATTTTCTGTTCCTGCTGAGACGGATGCTTTTTTTAATGACTTTTCAACAAGAGTAAGAAGAAGAAGCAGTACAGGAGATATTTCAGCTAATATATATGCAGAAGTAAGATTATTTGGAGGCGATTTTGTTAAAGAAATAGTCTTACCTATTCATACAGAAGGAGGACAACAAAATATAACATCTGATAATTATTTTAAAATACCCGCAAAATCAGACATTAGAATATTTGTGGACAACGACAGTTCTTCGAACGGTGTATTTTCTGCAAACATAAACGGTAAATTAATTAAAAGAGATTTATAAAATGAGAAAAATATTAGAATTTATAGTTGCTTTGATTTTAGCGTCATTTATGTTTCCTTTTGGATTCTTTTTTAACTTGTTTAATATATGGCGATTTAAAGATTTTCTTGAGTATTATATAGACTTGACTCTTGAAGTTGTGGAGGTTGTTTTAGAATTTTTTAGACAAATGGCAATTTTTTTGGACATATTAGGCAATGTGATTGCAGGCCGATTATTTTATTATATTTTGGTTAATAAATCATTACATTTTAAAGATACACATTTCGGGCAAAGCGGATGGACTATTTCTGCAAGCACAGGACATGTTGAAAGTTATAAATGGACGCAAGAAATTAACAGAGAATTAATTGATATGGTCGGCAAATTGAATAATAAAGGAATAAAATTTTCTTCTTTATTAAGCAGATTTCTTGTAGAAAAAAATCATTGCTTAAATGCCTATTATTTTAAATTGCATAAAGAAAATTATAAGAAAGTATGAAATTAATTAACTATATATTGGACGGTTTTGGATTTACGGATTGGTTAGACTTTAAGTTTTCAACATTTGGATTTATTATGTCTTTTAAAATCTGGAGTCTGTCCGGAATTATTAGTGTTATATCAGTATGTGCTTTTAAAATATTTGGCGTAACATTGCCATTTTTGATTGCATATTTTGTTTTAATATTATTTGAATGGGGAACAGGAATAGCCGCTTCATTTAAGAGAAAAGAAAAACATGAAAGCAGAAAATTAGGAAGAATGCTATTAAAGATAATGATATATAGTGTTTTATTATACATACCGAACACATTTCAGAAAGAAGTTGATTTTCCTGTTATTTTAAATTATGAAATTGACCCTTTTATTTGGTTATATTGGACGGTTGTAATTGTTATAATTTGGCAATTATTTGTGAGCCTGCTTGAAAATTTAGAACAATTGAATTTTAAGTCTGCGAAGATGTTATTAAAGATATTGAATAAGAAATTTTATAAACAATTTGATTTAAAAGAAGATGAGGAAATTAATAATTAGTTCAGGTCATGGTTGGTTTACACAAGGTAAAGAATCAATATTCCATCTTATAACTTTTGGTTTGTTTAGAGGGAAACCGGAATTAAAAGAAAATAATGTAAATGAAGCAATCGCAAACAAATTATCCTATGCTTATGAAAATTCAGTGTTTATTACAAATGAATGGCAAGATATTTCATTAAAAGAAAGAGTAAAAAGAGAACACAAACAAGCCACAGAAGACAGTTTATTCGTGGCTATTCATGCAGATGCTTTTAAAAATGTCAATGCAGAAGGCGGAACGGTTTATTATTATTCACAAGAAGGAAAAAAACTTGCCGAATATTTAACTGAGTATCTCGTTGCAAACGGATATAATATAAGGATGCGACAGCCAAAAAAAGCAAATTTTTATGTATTAAAACATACTAAAAGTATCGCTGTTCTGATTGAATTAGGATTTATGACTAATAGACAAGATTTAACAAAATTAGAGAGCGAAAAATACCGAAACAAGACAGCACGATTATTGAAACAAGCATTTGAAAATTATAAATAATGATACCAACTTTTTCCGATTTATACAATTCTATATTAAATGACTTTAAGGTAAAATTAAATATCACATTTATCCTTGGAAAAGTTGTTTTAAATGCTCTTGCGGCTGTACAGGCGGCCAAATTGAAAATAATATATACCGCCATCGCATTCAGATATAAAAATATTTTTGTCGATACAGCAGACCCGAAAGAATTAGGCGGAACCTTGGAAAGATTTGGAATGATTAAATTAGGAAGAGGATTACAGCCGGCGACGGCAGGGGTATATGATGTAGATGTGACCGGAACAATAGGAGAAATTATTTTAAAAGATACAACTTTTAAAAGTTTGCAAGGGAGTACAAGTCCTGACAAATTATTTATATTAGATACTGATTTCACTTTCGCATCCGCATCAGGTACAATAACATTAAGAGCATTAGATTTAGGAAGTGAAGCACGTCTTGAAATAGGGGACGAATTACAGGTCACTGCACCAATTTCAAATGTTGACAGTTATGGAACTGTTAGTGCTGTTAATACAACGCCTACCGAACAAGAAAATTACGAGGATTACAGAAAAACAGTCATTGACGCCTACCAATTGGAAGCACAAGGGGGAGCGAGAACAGATTATAGACTTTGGAGTCAAGATGCGACAGGAGTAAGA
Organism: Lepetodrilus pustulosus; assembly: GCA_032355345.1. Taxonomy (NCBI): domain Eukaryota; kingdom Metazoa; phylum Mollusca; class Gastropoda; order Lepetellida; family Lepetodrilidae; genus Lepetodrilus; species Lepetodrilus pustulosus. The sequence goes on along the minus strand of JAULBP010130295.1, from coordinate 13,038 downwards.
GAGGTGTATCCTTATGCAAAAAGCGGTTTTGTAGGAGAAATCGATTTATACGTAGAAGCAACTCCGGCAGACAGTACGGACGGACACGGAACTCCGCCTGCCTCTATGCTTACAGATGTTGAAAATGTGATTGAATTTGACCCAGATATAACAAAACCGTTAAACGAAAGAGGCAGAAGACCTTTGAGTGTGTATAAGATTTATTTCTTGCCTGTCAATCCCCTGCCTGTAAACGTTGAAATAACTGACTTAAGCAATGTATCATATCTTACATCTATAAAGAATGCTATGGAGTCATTTTTGTTTGATATACGTCCTTATATCGCCGGAGCTGATAATATAAACAATCAGGAAAAGGGAAAAATTTATATATCCGACATTTTTGATGTGGTTAGAAAAGTTATCGGACAAAATGAAAGTTTTACCGATATAAGTTTTACTGTTGATGGAGCAGCATATTCGATATATGAATTTGAAGACGGAGATATTCCTTATATAAATACAGTAACGAATGTATAATATTTTTGTAAAAATATCAAAGCAATTATTTCCATCCGGTAGAGTATGGCATCTGAAACAATCAAGCATATTTCATAAATTACTTGAAGGGTATGCTGTAAGTGAACAGAAGGTATATGATGCCGCAAAAGTATTAGAAACGGCAATTTTACCAGATAACGACAATTTTACCACAACAGATGCCACAAATTGGGAAAAGGCTCTTGGATTATTACATCAACCATATTTAACATTAAACGAAAGAAAACAAATTATAATTAGAAAAATAAATCATCCGGGCAATATTCCGGCTCGACAACACTATTTATATATTCAAGGACAATTAAAAAAAGCAGGATTTGACGTATATGTCCATGAGAATAGACCAGTCGTTAATAATCCAGAACAATCTTTATATAATACTTTTAATTATGCTGGACAAGTGTACGGAAATGCAGGATTATCTGGTTATTCTAAATTGGCAAATTATGTGAACGAACAGAAAGATAATGGTTATATGTTAGGAGATAATAATCATTTAAAGGCAATATTTTTCGTCGGTGCAAATACTTATCCTAACTTTGCCAATATACGAGAAAACAGAAAGAAAGAATTTAGAGAATTAATTTTAAAATTAAAGCCAGCTCATACAGCGGCAATCTTATTAATAAATTACACATAAATTATGGCAAAAGATTTAAGTTTAGCAAGTGGAATCGGCAGTGATGCAGGATATTTGAACGGCAATATAAAAGACGGACAAACAGTTGTAAACGAACATATAAACCAAGATATTGTTCAGTATTTTCAAAAATTGATGGACATAGCCGGCATATCAGCAAATGGAGATTTTGATAACGAAGCAAATGGATATCAGTTTGTTGAAGCATTATGGAAGTTTATAGAATCTCAACACAATAATTGGATAAATGTTCCGGATGCTCATTTATTAAATGGATGGGAATATACGTCTCTGGGTCCTACAGGGTATTTTCAGTTCCGAAAAACAGCATCTAATAAAGTTGAAATAAGATGCAATATTGCATCAGGTACTCAAACAACGATTTGGACTGTTCCTGTTCAGTACAGACCAGCAAAAGAACAATTTTTAGGACTTAATTCTCATAACGATACACCTAACAGCGTTCCGGGTATTATTAGAATAACTCCCTCAGGAGCATTGAACGTTGCACGAAACACGCTTATTGCTGGCGGAACAACTATTGGTATGGTTGGATTCAGTGTTATTTACTCATTAGATTAGACATATATGTTTCTCAACGTCAATAAATCAGATTTAGTTAAATTAACTAATAAACTTGAAAGGTTGAAAAGAAGTGATATGCCGCTTGCCGTAAGAAGCACTCTTAATAATGCGGCGTTTGACATGAAGAAAAATGAAATAGAAAAAAGTTTTAAAAGTGATTTTATTATAAGAAAAAAGTCCTTCATAAGAAGCCATACAATATACAATAAATGTGCCAATACTTTCGATGTAGAAAACATGTTTAGTGAATCCGGTGTTATAAAAGGCAAATCTGAGAGCGGAGACGACTTAATAAATCAAGAATTTGGAGGAACTGTTAAGAATAGAGAATATGTTGCAACAAAAGAGGCAAGAGTTTCAAATACATACAAGAAGGCTATAAGAAGAAAAAATCTATTAAAAAACATCCCTAAAAAACGAATAAAATATCAAGGCAAACATTTTATTATAGATGCCAAAAAAGCAGGTGTTGGCGGTTTTGTTTATTACAAAAAATTCATTTATCACATAACAGGTATTGCAGCAACAAAAATAAAAGCAGTACCAATTTATAATATAAAAAAAGGCAGAGTAATACATATAAAAAAACATCCCTTTTTGGCACCTGCAATGCAACAAACATCAAAGAAAATAGACGATTTTTATGTTAAAAACGCAAAAAAAAGAATTGAGAAAAGCTATTACAAATGAGCTGGATAGACAGAATTGAAAATATAGAACTTGAAATTATCACAGGAGATAAAAAAAAATATTATCCTCTCTGGAAAGATGCGAAAAAGAATTATTCCTTTAATGTAAAATCGTTTAATTTTATAGGAGTTAAAGGAACGTATGTTGAAAGACAGGAAATACAATCAGCACGATATGATTTAACTTTATATTTTCAAGGAGAAAATCATGTTGAGGTTGCGAATGCCTTTTTAAAATCGTCCGAAAATAAGAACGCCTGGACAATAAATCATCCTATATATGATAATATAATTGTTCAGCCATCGTCTATATCGATTGATAATACATCGTTGAATTATACGTTAATTTCTTGTCTTGTCCAGGAAACAATTTTAAAAGATTTTCCTCATGATTCGTTAGATTACAGGACATTAATTTCTCAAATGAAAGTTCAGGTTTCTATGAAATTAATAAAAATATTTGACAACAAAAATATCAATACGTCAAACATTTCATTACAAACCGTTGGAAATATTAATACTTCAAATGTAACGATAACCAAAAAATATGAATTTTTATCAGATTTAAGAGCGGATATTAAAGTTTTAAAGAATTTATTAAGACAAGCAACTTCCGGATTAAAATCTATATTGGACGATGCTGGGTATTTCATGGAACAAGTTATTAATCTTATAAATTATCCTTTTGTAGTTGAACAGGACATTGAATTTAAAATAAATAAAATCAGAGAAAATTATGATACGATAAAAAACATGTTTATTCATAATAAATCTAACGATATTGATTATGAATTATTTCAGGCGTATTCTGTGAATATGTTTACAGAAGTATGTCTAAATGTAGTCAATCCACGGACGAAAGATTATGAAAGTCGTACAGATGTGGACAATGTTATTGAATTAATTATTTCAATGTATAATAATCTAATATTAACATTTGACGGAATTGATTTTGACCCAAATGACGAATTGATGCTTAATATTAACAATATTGTCAGCATGACGGTTGCTGAATTATATTTAATTGCATTCAATAGCAAGCAAGAACGGAAAAAAATGCTTGATAGAGATGATAATATTATAAATTTAGCATTCAAATATTTTGGACAAGGAGATGAAAATTTAGAAAAATTTATTAAAAGAAATAAAATTTCTTTAGATGAACATTTACAAGTGAATAAAGGACGTAAAATTATATATTATGTTTCTTAAAATCAACGGTAAGACGTACGATAATTTTTCAAGCTATAGTATTGTATTAAAATATGATTCGATTGCGAGCTCGTTTAGATTTGACGGACTAAAAGATATTTTACCGGAACAATTGTCTTATTCAGATATAGAAATTTTTAAAGACAATAATCTTTTATTATCAGGAACAGTAATTACAAATAATTATACAAGTTCAGCTCAACCTCAATTAGTGAGTTTTTCCGGGTACAGCAAACCTGGTATATTAGAAGACTGCAATATACCGCCGGAATTATATCCTTTGCAAAATGATAATTTAAGTTTGAGGCAGATTTGTAATAAATTGTTACCTAAATTTGAATTGTCTTTTATTGCAGACAATATTATTAAGAAAGATTTTGAGGCACCGTTTAAAAAAATAAATGCAAATATAACAAGTACTATAAAAGACTTTTTGTCTAAAATTGCGGCACAAAAAGGGATAATTGTCAGTCATACAACAGACGGAAAGTTATTGTTCACAAAAAAAGATTTTGATTCCTTTGTAAGATATAAATTTATTGAAGGAGAAAGTGATATAGAAAACATATCATTGAACGTAAACGGACAAGCATTTCATTCTGATATAACCATATTAAAACAAGCATCAGCCAACGATAGAAGTAACGGACAAACAACTGTTCGTAATCCAATTGTAAAAAAATATCGTCCTTTCGTTAAAATATCAAATTCCGGAACTGTTTTTGATACAGAAAAGGCGGCAAAAATGCAACGTTCAAAAGAATTAAGCACTTTAAAATTTAATTTCAATTCTAAAACATTTTTAATGCCGGGAGAATTAATTGAATTTAAAGCACCAAGTATAAACATAAACAATTCAATTGAATTGTATGTAGAGCAGAATACAATAATAGGAAATCAGAACGGAGAAAAATATTCTTATATTTGTGTCTTAAAAGAAACATATACACTTGAAGAACCAAAAGATATATTTAAAAAATGATTAGTTTAAGCAGGGTAAAAAAAGCCACGTCTGAATTTATAAAAGTTTTACGTTTCGGAAATATAGACGTACAAACATCATCAAATATAATGCCAAAAGGTATTGACAGTAAACCTATAAAAGACGATATCGCTGTTCATTCCACTACTCAAAACAACGATGAATCTATCGTTCTCGGTTATATTTTACAAAGCGAAAAAACAAAAGAGGGGGAAATACGGATATATGCAACAGATTCGAACGGAACCGAAGTGTTTGATATTTATTTAAAAAATGACGGCACATGTGAATTTGGCGGAAATACAGATTTTTTCATCAAATATAATGCCTTAAATACAGCCTTGCAATTATTTGCGACAAACTTAAACACTAATCTTGCGGCATCGTTCACAGGAGTGGGGGGTTCTTGGTCTCCTGTTACACTTAATATATCAAGTTCAAAGACAAATAATATTAAGACCGGGTAGCTTGTTTATATTGTTCAAATTGAATTTTTCCAGATTCTGATGTATAGAAAGATGTAAGAAAATCAAGAAAAAATTGCGATACATTTTCTTTATATTCTATTGTTAATGCAAAATAATTCAATATCATAGTATTTATATTAAATTCAAATTTTTGCATTTTAAAAAACGAAAAAATATAATTTAATTTTTGTCTTCTGTTTTTTCTTTCTTTCTCAATTAACTTTTGCACCCTTTTTTCAATGTCAGAATTTTGCATGTTTAGAATTTTGTATTAAATATATCGTTAAAAATATCCATTGCATTGCCAAAATTTATGTCGAGTTCACAATTGGAAATAAATAATCTGTTAAAATTACAATGTTTTTTTTGCAAATAATTTTCTAATCCAATTTTTGCAGACAATTCGTTTGCTTTATTTTTTACTTTCATCTTACCGTCTGCAATAACAGTATTATTCTTATCATATACTTTGTATGTTATTATATATGTTTTTTTTTGCATGTTTAAAATTTCACAGTTTTCTTCTTTAATTGTGGTTTTATATGCTCGATTGAATATTGACAAATCAAACGAGCTCTGTCATAATCTTTTTTTAATAAACATTCAATCATATTCATTATAGAATTGGCATCGCTTGTCATTATATAATAACCTCTGTTCAGGGTTAAAATCCGTCCCCATTCCATTTGATTCTTTATGTGTTCAACTGAGTGCAGGCTGTTCGGTGCCTTTATTTCAATTCCTACAGTAACTCCTAAATCCGGCACGATAAATATCAAATCAGACACACCGCTAATCATCCCCATTGCTCTCCGTTTCATTGCATGTTTAATTCCGGCAGGATTATTATTGATTTCAAATAACAGTCCTCTAAAATGAGGATATTTCTGACTAAACCATTTTACAACTTGATGTTGAACTTTGTCTTCACTCATAATTATAATTTTTTAACAACAAAAAAATAAATAATATCACTATTTTTATAGGCATTCCAAACCTTATCGCTATTCAATCTTTGTCCGGTTGCTAATATGAATAAACCGCCCTGAAACATATTATCCTGTTTATTGTATTCAAAATGTTCCAATATTTCAAATTTTGCACCACCTTTGTCGATTAAAAAATCAACTTCATAAGGATTTTTTTCTTGTAAAAGTTGTGAGGCAACTGCTATAAGTCTAACATCTTGCTCCACAACTTTATTAATCAATACTTCATTTTTCATTAGAATGGTAAATCGTCTGTTTCCTTAAATGTTTCACCTGCACCAGCATCGTTATTCGTTTCATTCGGAGTATTGTCCACATTAAGATTTCCGAAAATAGGTTGCTCTTTCAGTTCTTCTTCACTCATTGCCTCTCTTGTTTCTTTCGGAAAACTCTGTTTCACAATATGTGTGCCGTAATCTGTTTTATTTTTCAGCTTAAAAGCCACGATGTTGAATAAAACCCCACCCTTCTCATGTTCTTTTAATTTGTTTGCGTCAAAGGGGATAAAAATACCTTTTACTTCTCCTTTTTTTCCTTTTGCTTTCATTTTTACATGTTTAAAAGCACTTAGATTCACATTAACTGTAATCATTGTCATAATATAATATTTAAAATTTATAATTTGACGCCGCTAATTTAACAGCCTCATGGATTGATTTATTTTCATTTAAAAATATTTGTTTTGCAGAATGTCCTATGTGACACCTGTGTTTTATGCTTTGTTGATGTGGTCTTGAAGCTTGTACTATTTTCCATTGAACATTTTCTATATTGGGTTCTGAAATATCTTCACTTGGTTCTGCAATACAATAATATAATCTATTAACATTTAAAGATAACATTTCTGCCTGTATTTGCCAAAAATCTTGATGTTTTTCATCAAAAGGTGTTTCCATTCTGGAATAAACAGTATCCCAATTCGTGGCACATTTATTTTCAAATCCAAATCTTTCTGCCGTTATTGTATCAGTAAGCAATCCGTCTGGGCTTGAACCTGCAATGTCTTTTATAAATTCTATGAATGCAACTTGTTTAAAATCAAGATGCGGATTGTCGTGTAAGAATAATTCAGTCGAAATAGATTCATTTTCTGTTCCGTATCGCATAGCTCTTGAAGTTTGCAAATGGACTATTTTATTTCTTTTTATCTCCATTGCTTTTTCATATATATATTTTATTGCAGTTTCGTTGAAGTCAATTATTTTTTCAACTCTGCCCCATTCTATTTTTGATGTTGCACGAGTGGAACCCATAAGATTCTTAATTCCGCTTCCTGTAAATTTGCCTTTTCTGTTTTGAAACCATTCCTCTGTCCTCTGTTCGTCGTGTTGTACTCCAATATCAAAACCTGTATTGTTTAACTTTTTAACGAATTTAGACTCTTGTTCTTGTATTAATTGTAAGAAACTCATATTAATCTTATTAAATAATCAATAAATTCTTTAACAGTAACAAAATTATCATTTGTCGAATAATTAGAGAAGTCAAATCCTTTTATTATATTCCTTTTTCTGCATAAAGTCAGCGAAAAATAAGCTCCTTTTTTAAACGGAAATCCGTTTATTCTGCTGGAATAAAAAACCATAAAATCTTTCTTGACAGTTACTCCGATTTTGTGTTTTTTTTGTTCTATTTTTTTATAATTTATTAAAATATCTATGATTTCTCTATCGTATGCCATAATCTTGTAAATAAGTCGCTTAATTTCGTTTGTTTTTCTTTTGGTAGATAATTATATATCTCAGATAGTTTTGCTCTTAGAGGGTGTTTCATGTTAATATATGAAGTTAAATCACTGCCCGTTATTAATGCAACTCCTTGTTCTGTTGCCGGATATAATTTATTGTTCTTTTTAACCTTTTTCAATTTTACAGGCTCCATCTCGTACAAGTATGCACCAACACCGAATTTGCTGGCGGCTCTTTTTAGAGCATCACTTGCCATTCCTTTAATTTTAGCATATTCAGATTTAGTACCTATATTAGACCTTGTTATTTGTTTTCCGTCTATTATACAAGTCAATTCACATATAAGTCCGTTTTCAGCTGTTTCAATCATCGTGTCGTTCCAGCCATCAATTCCTAATACGTCATTCAATCTTTTAGCAACCTGTCTGGCGTCAATATACGGAACACATTGAGCAAAATCACCCTTTGTTATCGCTGTTTTCCACTTGTGAGCCGGGTATGTGTTGCCGTCTGCTCCTGTTAAAGTAAAGGGAGCGGATAATTCTTTTAAATAATCTCTTTTATTTTCCATTTTTATAAATGTTCGTTAATATAAAATTCAATTTTTACAATCGTTTCGGATAAGTCTTGTTTTATATCTATTAAATCAATTGTCTGTTCTTGATATTCTTCACCTTTTCTTTCTTTCCATGATTGAGTGCTTTGTTCATATACTGCTTTTCGTGTATCTATATTTATTTCAATAATTTTTAATCTTGTTTTTAAAGTTTTTAAAAGTTTTTTCATAATAGATAATTTTGCAATCGTTTACTCAATTTTTTTTCTAAAAGATTTTTTTCCTGTATTTCAAAATTGTTACATGCAACACTCCCGATTTTCCATTCAGTTTCTTTTGTATCAATGACAGAAATTACAACCGTATTGCTTATTCCGTCAATGCTCACATCATGAAATTCTTTACTTAATTGATATTTGATTTTTTCTAACGGAAACATTTTTTTTATATCTTCGTTTTTAATTGTTTCTTGAGCTAAGATTAAAACTGTATTCATTAATTAAAATTTTTAGCAAAGTTAAATACTTTTTTTTAATAAACAAATATTTATTAATATTTTTTAATATTTAAAAAGGTACTGTTTCTTGAGTAGGTTCATAATAATTGTCATTTTCGTAAGGACTTGAACCTAATGTATGCGAAATGTAATAGAATCTTCCTCTTCTTCCGCTGACAGATGTATTTATTGGCTCACCATATAATCTTCGTAATTCTCTGACAAGTTGATGAAGGTTTATTTTTATTGGATACAATTCTTTCTCAATAGTTATCTTTATATCCGTTGCTGTCATTCCATTGCTCTTATTATCCTCTGTAAAGTGTTTTAATAGTATTTCTCTTTCACTTGATGTTTCTAAGAATTGTAAACTGTTACGATGTTCTCTTTCCGTTTTTTCATCTTTAGAAAGTTGTCCTGCATTTGGATTTTCTTTTAATAAATTCACAGCTTGGCTCCAAATTTGCAAAGGATTTATTTCTTTTGTATATTTTTTCCAATTTATTGATTTTACTTTTAATATTATCCATCTTGTATTGGTTGTATCTGCAAGAATATCACTTTTATTTGTTGAGGCAACAAAAGAGCTAATTCTTGGAAATCTCTCGTCATGCCTTCCGTATGCGACACGTTTAACAATTTCACCTCTTGATATGTATGCTTTTAATTTTGCGACATCCTTTTTGTTCAACGAATCTAATTCGTCTATATTAATAATCAAATATCTACTCAATGCTAAGATGCTGTCTTTTTCAGTCGGATTAATTGGTTCCTCGTAATATAATTCATTTGGAACAAGCCATCGAAATAACATGCTTTTTCCTATTTCCTGTCCGCCATGCAATACAAGTACCATTCTATTTATATCGCTGTCTATGGTTGCACAACTTACAGTTCTGGCAAGATGTTTTTTAAACATGTTTTCAAAAAAATCTCTTTTTTCATCTCGTTCAATTTCAATGCAATCGCATAATTCTTTTATATTATCTTTATTATTCCATTTTGGTAAATTTTTAAAGAACTTTTTTATTGGATTGTAAATTTCGCAAATATCTTTATTTCCAATCATTTCAAGAAGTTTTGTCATAGATATACTGTCAATTCCTCTATTGACCTCAATTTCTCTAATAATATCGCCCGGTAACAATTGCAAACTTTTGTAAGAACTTTTATTAATGCTTACGTCCATGACTTTTGCCAATTCATTATATCGAAATTTTAAATTCCAATCCTTAATTATTTTTTCAAGTACCTGCCATTTTTTGCTGGATTTTGCTTTTTTTGGTTTTGTGTTTTTTTTAGTATATGATTTTGTTTTGTTTTGTTTTGGTGCAGGAGAAATCTTGTATCTAACCGCCAAATCTTTTGCACAATTAGAATAATTTTCATTATATTCTAAATATGTCTTGACTGCAAACATGCTATAAGAATTTTCAGGCTCAAACGGATGAGCATTTGAACTGAAAACATAGAATTTATTCTTACCTACTTTTCCGAATGTAGCTGAAATTCCGTTTGTTTTTTTATCTGGGCGTTTCCAATGTTTGTCATCTCTGCTTGTCCATCCATGATTCCTTAGAATGGTATATGTTTCCTGGATACTTGCAAAGTCTTCGTTATATATATCTCCGGGTTTTTTACCTAAAACTTCAATAGTTTGAGTCGTCGGAATATTTCTTTCGACTTCATTCATACTCTTACAAACAGCAATTAAATCATTTCTGTCCTGACTGCTGATAATAGGAACATTTTCTAATGTGCCTGATACAATATTATTATAAAATACAACTTGTCCTCCTTTTCCGCGAGTTTCTATAAGAGTTTCGTTTCTGTTCTTATTATTTTTTCGCGAGGCGAGTTTTTGATTTCCTTCAATATTTTCAGCTTTATAATAAATATGATAACCGCCGCCTTGAGTTTGAATTATTAGAAACTTTTTCAAATCAAAATTGTCGTAAACAAAATCAAATAATTTGTCTGCATCATTAAAATGATTATCGATATCTATTACTTCCAAATTGTCATATCCACAAACTATTCCAATATTGCCAGAATGATTCTCGACTTTTTTTAAGTCTATTTTTTCGTTTGCATACTTTGGCCAGTCTTTTAAAATTGGAGCCTTGTCGCGAAGTGGAATTATAGAAAATATGTCATATAACCTATTTATTAATTCTTTTTGCATTCCAGGTATCAATTAAATCTTTGTTAAAAAATAATCTTTTTCCAATTTTTATGAATGGTATTTGTTTTCTTGTTACCCAAGCATAAATCGTATTAACCGCCGGTTTGTCCGGAAGATAATTTCTTAATTCTTCAAGATTTAATAATTCAATTTTCTTTTTCATTTTATCTTATAACTATAATTTACAATAATTGTTTTGTTTGTTCCGTAACCTATCTGATATAGATGTTTTTTGTGTCTATATCCTGCCTGTATGAAATTAATGTTCACATTCGGATTAAGCATCGTTCCAACTCCAATATAAAAATTATTTTGTTTTGGCAAATGAATTGCCGTTTTTTTATACAGCGAAATATCGCTTGTCCTGTGTTGTATTTTATTTTTATACAAAGTATCTGTTATAATAATCCTGCCTGTACTGTCATTTAATATTGTGTCGATATATGTATTTTTTGTAAAATGCTGTTCAACTATCTTTTTTATTCTTATAGTGTCAAAAATATATACGAAAAATGTGTCATGTACAAGAACTTTTTTAAAAATTATTTTTTCAATTCCTTGTTTTGTCGGAATGTGTTGTTTTACAGGTTTTAAATCTGTTTGTTTAATAATTTTTCTTATCGTATCTGTTTTTATATTATATTCGTTTTTGTTACATTTTATCCTGTTAATAATAAGCAGGCCTGCAAATATAATAATAAATTGTGATATTGTTATTATGTGACTTTTTTTCATTTTTGTAGTTTTAAAAATTCTTTATATCCTTTTTTTCTTAACTTACAAGACGGACACTCTCCACAGCCGTATCCCCAGTCATGATATTGAGTCCTGTTGCCATTGTAACAGGTATGAGATAATTTTATCACATCCTTTAATATATCAACATCTTTTGCAAGTTGAAATGTTTGTGCTTTGTTGAACATATGTTAAAAGTTACAATACTCATAAGCAATAATTATATCATGCAATGTCACTAAATCACCATATAATTTTTTCATTTGTTTCATCGCATCTAATTTGCCGATACAAGTATATCGATTTAATAATTCGTTTTTTATTTCAGTTTGTTTAATTGTTAAATTTTCCATTTTGCTAAATTTTTAATTTATATTTATAATACATGCAAAGTTAAATACTTTTTTTTAATAAACAAATATTTATTAATATTTTTTAATATTTTTTTTTATAACATGCAATAATCCGCATTGAAACAGCGGTTTATTTTTTTATTACAAGCAATAAGGAACATCAAACAACTTCGCACCAAAATCAAACTCGTTCATTGTCTTTCCTGATAGCCACCATTCCATTGCTAAATCTTCATTTCCTTTTGTTAGTTTGCTTAATTTCCATTGCGGGTTTTCTTTCATTCCTTTTTTTATTGCTCGTTTTATTGCTTCAAATTTCTTAGGTTCTGCCCTAAATTCTTTTACTCTTTTGCTGTTTGAAATTAACGGACAACCTGTACAACCAAGTCTATTAAATCCGTTGAAATATGCAGGTGCAATCGGTAAATCGTAAATAGAAATAAACAACCATACATCTGCATCAGACCATTCAAGTATAGGATAAATATGTACTGCACCTTTTTGGCTTTTTCTGTCGTCTTTATGTATTTGGTTTCGCTTACTTCTTTTTCGGCTCTCATCAGCTCTTACGCCCTCAATTACATTCTTACCAATACTTCCGTATTCTTTTAAAATATCACAACAATATCGGCTCAATCTTGTAGGCAATCCTTTACGTTCAACCAATTTGTAAAAACTTTCTTTTGGGTTATTAATTTTAACTTTCGGATAGTTTTTTTTGATAAATGGTATAGTTCCGACAGGGTCAATAGTTGTATTGTTGTGAAATACTTTAAATTCTATTTCTGCCAATTCTGCTAATTTGTAAATAACTACACTATCTTTGCCACCTGAAAAAGCCAAATGTAAATCTGTGTATTCCAATGTTCGCAAAAATGTAATCGCTTCGTTTATTTTTTCGTTTAATTTCAAATCTTTTAA
>JAULBP010130184.1:0-16661 GCA_032355345.1 Lepetodrilus pustulosus | reverse complement strand
GATAGTATCATAGTACAGGTAAATAACAAAAATAAAAATGTGATCCACATCTGACGACGCCTTATATCCGAATCCGCTCTGTATCGAGCAGCCTTATATCGAGGGAACACTGTACTACTTTTATAAGTGAAAGAATCTTGAAAGCGGTTCTAAAAACAAAACAAAAATTTCTTAATATAATATAGTATTATTAGTATTATTATTATTATTAATTATTATTACTATTATTATTACTACCACTACTACTACTACTACTACTACTACTACTACTACTACTATTATAAGTGAAAGAATCTTGAAAGCTGTCCTAAAATTATTATTTTTTATAAAAAAAAAAATTGAACTTTATTAGTACATGTATATCGGCAACAACTCTACATAGAATTTGCAATCCATGCAGAGTAAGAGACAATACAAATTCTGTATCATTCATATGGAACAGCTTAATTAAAAATAGGTTCTGTGACATAATAAATACATGACACATGTTGCAGATTCAATGTTTTATGAAGCTGGACTATGGTTTATGAAAGAGTTCATATTTTCAGTCACTCACTCAATGTAGAACGATTCAGATTCCACGTATAGTGTATACCTATGAATGTTTTATGTTTCTGAAGTCAGCTTTCACTGTAGGGAAGCAGAGTACAATGTACCAAGTTACCAACTAAAGTACAATTGAATGCCAATGTAAGAACAGCTAGGTAACTGCTTGTGTAAATCACTGAGAATTATTAATGCGATGTGTCGGCACATGAAAGAAAACAACGTTCACATGGAGTCTGATTCTGACTAATGGGGCCATTTTTTTGGGCCCTCCGTTCTCGCCTCAATCATGGTTTATAGCTCAAAGTAAAATACTTCATTGTCCACGCACACTCAACAATGAAATTGACTGTAAAGAAACGAAAGAAATCTAGATAGAGCACGACCACATTGAGATGAAACACTTACAGTTTAACTGTGATCTATTATAACAGGTTTCGCCAAAGATACTGAATTGCAACATAATTAACATCTCGATGCAATTGAGACTTCTACCACAATATCATTACACCTCAACTGTACAATTGAACATGAAAACTCCCATTTACAATCCACTCATGATATTTTATCATTAAAAGTCGGGCCATATGGCGTGGGACGCTACTAGGCCAACTCAATTGAGACTATATAGGAGGGTAAGTAGTGTACCTGATCGACAGGCAGATTCAGATGGAGGATAAAATGCCGGATCGAGAATCATTCACGGAACACTTGGTCTCCGACATGGGCACACAAAGAGGCAATTTGAGCAGAGGTATCGTCCTCGCCACCCGCCATTGATACCCACGTTCGCCACCCGTGGCTTTACCCGTCAAACATAAAAAAAAACGTTTCTTGTCCTCGACTTGAGGGGAAATAACACAAACAACTCAGAAAGTATTTTCTTCTTCCTCAAGACATCCCGGAGGCCAGGAGACATAAATTAACAGTTTTAATCCCGGAGGTATTATCGTACTTTTCAAATTGTCGTATGAAAGTTCTCAATAGTATTGGAGCACAATGTTCGGCAAATCCTTGAATGCTAATGCATAAACGTTAATGTTTAATACATAATACATGGCTTATAACACTTTTGTGATGATAATAATTACAACATTTCTTGATATATTAAAACGATACTGAGTAGAAACTGAATGGTAATGGAAGTATATACATAAACGCATAAGCAATGACAATATGGTAAAGCTTCTATAAATCAACGTGATGGTATGTCAGTCAACTTCCAATCCCACAACACAGTACTTCCTATATATTCACTGGAGTACCACACATCCATGTTAAACCATTATCCAGTTTCGTGTTGACTTCCATAGTAAAACTATTTGAACTATTCCCTTTTAAGTATTGTCTGAGACTTCTTGGTGGCCATGGTGTCAAAAACAATATTTGAGTTTTTAAACAAGCACGCCATTGCCGATCCGTTTCACTGTCAACATCGGCTTTGCATTCAGTTACATGTTTACAATAAACACTCCTAGCCATAATACAACCAACGCCTACACCGAACACCTCGTTTGCATTCCGCGGTTATTTCAATATACCATTTTTATGTCCTATTGTTGTGATAGACGAATTTTTTTCATACGTTATCGTTATTTCAAACATCTCTATTACTCATCAAATTGGTAATTTGAAAGAAGGGTTTCTGGAGGGGACAAGAGGGTCCCTTTTAGCCTCGAACCCGCCCCCCACTTAACACGAGGGGTGTGTTTAGGGTATGGTTACATCAATGTTAAACAAGGGCTGCAGACAGGTTTTAATACTATTGATAACTTTTAATAAATCTACAGGTTAGTAAAGTACAGGGTCCTCTCAGTGCTGATGTCCTAACATGTCCAGTGATCCCCCTGTCTACAGATCATGAGGTAAGGTGTCCTAGTTGAGACCTAAGCATGAAATACAGTACGACGAATAATTGTATTTTCATAAATATTGTTTGAGGTGGATTATTTATAAGTCTGTCATTCATTCTGTTTGGGCGCGCACACGCTTCTGGAGATAGTGCTATTGGGTCCGCATGCCGGATTAAAACTCAAGACATTAACTCCGAAGTAAGCTGACTTACACGAATGTACCTCTATCCATCCACCCAATTAAAGTCAGTCACGATCACCGTTACTCCGGGCACCTCTGACTACCTCCAGGACATAGAAGGTTAAATTGTTAATAAACGAGTCCTTGAGCGATCACAAATGTTAAATTCGCTGCAAGAATATTTAATTCATTTGCGATGATTGATTGACATGATTCAATTTTAATTAATTGGCCCGGTTTCCTATATAATACCTGTACACAGTGACACACTGCCCAGCAATGGTGTAAGGCTGACAGTTCTCATGACTGATGACGCAAAACTGAGAGCAACGAACTCCCCGGACACACATTCCTAGCTCGGACAGCTGCTGTACATTCGCTGTACGTAACAACATGTCACTAATACATGTATTAGCCATCAGGGATGACATAAAATTAACTTCAGCCCATCGTAAATTTTTTTATTTAAGAGTAAGATACAAATCTAACCGATATCCCAGATTCCTAGAATTCTTGATACAGAATAATTAAAACTTAAAAATGTTTGTGCTACCAATGTAAGCATGCTTAATTGAAATTTTAGTTGTAATAAAGGAAACTGAATATTAAAACATTATCTAAGTAAAGAAATATAATTTAGCATTTTAACTGTATTCAGTTACATATATTTATGCAATATGCTATGTATATTAATTTAATTCTGTCATTTATGCTAATTTCAGGTTTTCTGATGTTATGGTGTGAAATTAATTCACTCACTGTATGCCTTTTCCAACAATGAAAAATAGAATCGATAATTCCAAATTATCTGGAGTGCATGGTGAAGTATGTATGTCATTACCGGTAAGTGTAGTACTGGTTGTTATATAAAGTTTATTGGTCAGAATTGTGGTTTAGAATCATTTTCACTCATGACTTGTAATATTGTGTAAACATGCCCTGATTGTACTAAATCTAATTTCCACTGGCTGGTGGTGCTAGCTCAGTAGAATATCCTGTCGCAGTTAGAACATGGATATATACACCCCTCAGACACATTATTAACCGACACTGAGCTGACCAGTCCTTGTTAAATACCACTGCGGAGTGCCAAGCAGGGGAACAACAAGTACCACCTTTAAACAGTATATTGGTGTGACTGGCTGGGACTCGAACCATTGACCTACTGATCTCTGGCCAATGTTCTAACCATACCAGATAATACATCAGTGTGCCGTCATGACATGTCACTTACAACTCATGAGATATCACTTACCACTCGGCTATCAGCCATACATAATTCAACAGAACCACTAACATGTTAAGCATGTCATCTGAAGTATAGGTCTCTGGTGGGTGGTTCATCCAATGTTCATAGTAGTTATGTTTCAAATTAACGCTTTATCGTATGTAAGGCAATTATAGCACTGAGAATCTCAATTGCAAACTATAAAATCAAAAGTTTATTTCTTTGGTATTTCAATAGTTAAGTTAAAGTCTGATGTAGATATGTCATATTAAATGGGGGGAAATAATATTAAACACAATTCAAAAAATATATTAATTGGTGTTTTGTGAAGTCCAAATGTTGTAATATTGTGTTACCACTCACCCTAACACATTTCTAATACTGTTTGTATACCAATAATAACTGATACCTAGTTTATTTTACAACATACCAAAGTTCCAGAAATTCTCAGCTTATCCATGTAACGTGCAGTAGTACCAAAGATCAAGAGATTTATTGTCTCAATTCAGAGAATACCATGTACATAAATCATAGGGTCAGTATGTATCTTCACTGACCACTACCGAGGGTGACTCTCAATACGATAATCCGACAGATCTCTCCATGGACTACGCAGGTATAAACGTAATCCCAGAAGGGTGTACTTTTAACACACCCATGCTATTTGTGTACGTGGAGATGTTATCATATTTACATATCAACATTGGTTATCTTTTCTCGGGTATTCTCAAGTAGGTATACGAGATGCTCATATTGAAAAAAAGTGTCTTAGAGCTCAGAAATGCTTACAAGAGTTCACAATGGAATTTTCAGTTGTCGGCTTGCTGTGTCAAAGCAATACAAACAAGACGAGGGCTATAGAAAAGAAGTCGGTTTCTGTTATACCATGATGATAAGTGTAACCATGTCATTCATTCAGTAATAAACATGACAGGCTCAATTTCTGGAAATATCATTTTTGGAATATATCCGGTGTGACATGTACAGGGTTTAGAGAATTCTCTGTTTCTTCTATAGTTATGTGTCTGGTTTAATCTAGACTTAATAGTACATTGGGTTTTTCTATCTGTAAAATTCTGTGAAATACTGATTATCCTTTTGGATAATGTACCTAGCTTAGAAATAAAGTACAAATCACAGGATATGGTACATACCAAAGGAATATATTACATATTGTATATAGTTTAGGAATAAAATGTACGTACTTAAGGAAAAAGTAAACACTGTTGTACAGAAATAATGTACACATAGTTCAAAGAATAATTAAAATAGCTCAGAAATATCATATAGGTCACAAATAATGGAAATAGCTGGGAAATATCATATGTAGGTCACGAATAATGTACGTAGCTCAGGAATATTATACACATTTCTTTCAATCAGATATCCTATTCAAAGAAGACAGGTGTAAGTCAGCCAGAGAGGCCCAGTAGGCCGCGAGACAATAGAGAGCTGAGACTGGCTTGTAACTGTACATCACTGAACCCCATTTCTCTCCATTACCCACATCCTAACGTTGTACATTATCCACAACCTAATCTGCATTACCCACATCCTAACGTTGTACATTACACCATATCGTAACATTGTGCATAACCTTATGTTGCATATTACCCACATCCTAACATTGTACATTATCCACAACCTAATGTGCATTACCCACATCCTAATGTTGTATGTTATCCACATCCCAGCCTTGCACAGTACCCGCATCCTAATGTAGCATGTTACCCACCTAACCTTGCATATTACTCACATTATGTTGCATGTTATCCACATTCCAATGTTACACATTACACGCATCCTAAGTTAAACATTACACTTTATCCACATTCAAATGTTGCACATTACCCACATCCTAACATTGCACATCCTATTATTACACATAATGTTGCATGTTACCTAAATGCTAATATTACACATTACCCACATCCTAAATTACATATTGCACATTATTCACATCCAAATGTTTAAAAAAATCCATATAAGTTAAATATTGCACATCCCAATGTTGAAAATTGCCCACATACTAGACTTGCACATTAGCCAAATCATGTCACGCATTACCAACATCCTAATGACCCATATTGTAACATGTTGTAGTGTTACAGACATCCTAATGTTACAGGTGGTGCGTGAAATATGGGTCAGTGGTCCATCCAAGGGTCAGTGAGAATGAGCTGACACAACGTAAATCTCCAGACATTTCTATGGGTAGATGTGCCAGCAGATAGGAGGTGTCATCTTACAATACAGCACATCACCGAGCCCATTAACTAGCCAACGCCGTGGAATGTTTGGAGAAGGACTTTTGTAGGGCTTAGCTGCAACCGGCATGCACACGGGAACTCTTCTATCAATAAGTTCCCCAATGATTGGCAATGTCAGGAACTAAAGGTCAGGAGAAATAAATGGGACATCAATTAAAATTCCTTTGATCTGAAGGGTTTTAATTAAGGTGTGCATAGAATGTTAAATATAGACTTGCGATGGAGCAAAGATGGAACAAGGGTGGTCGTTACGTTGTGTATAGTACTGAATTGAACCCAGACTGAGACATGAAAATCATTCACATCTTTCTAAAGACTTGTTTTACTTCAACTTGGAAAACATTGCATCTATTATTGATCATAATGAATATTGAAGCACCTACCTCAGCAAGTTATCTAAGAATAGCCAATCCTGTCTGCAGTTGAGAAAACGTAACACTGGGTCCGTGAACTAATTGTTGGACATCTATAGTGAAAATTATTTTTTATGGTTACAATATAATGACAATAATGTGCACATTTATATTGCCCTGGTCAGTGGATCTGTGTGCTCTCACGTTCCTTCTCAACTCCCTCAGGAGTATACAACTCAAGCTGCCATTCAAAAATAATATTTCACTACTCCTTTGCCTTGGTGACAAACATTTCCTGAGTATTTTATATGTGCATGTATTATTATCACAAGGATTTAAATTCATTAAAAAGAAGAATACTGATGTATTTACTATTTGCTACTGTATATCCAAATTAATTGTACGTCTTCAAAAGTGAGTAAACAGGAGACACCAACCCATATAAACTATGCAATGTTAGTGCAGTATATCTATAAATATTTTATTGTTTTGTTTATAATCAGATCTTTGATTTCTTGAAAAGAAAAACAAGAAAACTGACAGTTGTTTTCAAAGACATTTGACAGTTGATTTAACGGTTTTAGCATCAGAAATATACATGGTAGCAAATTAATGAAGTGTGCATGTTTTTCATGTTATTTCTGTCATCTGCGCTGACATTTAATATTTAATGGATTTGATATTGTTACACATGGATGTCTTGCCCAGAATATTGTTGTTTAATGCTATGAAGATTGCAGGCAGTTGTGAGTTTGTAGAATGTGAGTTGGCAGCTTCTTGCCATTTGCCATTTCCCCGTAACATCTCTTCACTATTACAGCGGCCTGTTTACAGTGGGGAGAAAACCCACAATCTGTGCGATGCCATGACCCAATTAAAACCCAAAGACAACAACAATGCACTTTAAGCATACAGGCCTTCCTAGTACTTGATACTGGTCTTGATTGCGGACAAGATATTCGTCATCCCTATTTATAGAAAGCACAGGTTGTGTTTACAGATAAGAATCCATTTCATTTTGAAGGGATGAATATCTCTCCTGGATATTAATTACGCAACATTTATTATGAATATGTCTACCAGAATATTCCCTCTATTAATTTAATTACAACTTTGTATGTTTAGAATAACGTTAGTTATGGTACTGTAAAAGGATTATATTTCGCGTGGGTTTAATTTTCGCGCACTACGCGCAAAACAATATTGCGCGAAAATTGTTATTTAATGTCACCCGACAGGAATAGTGCACACTTAGTCTGCACACTTGCTTTTTAATATTAATAATCTGGCTTTCATTTAAAGAAAGGGTTGTACTTCAGATTAAATCAGTGTGTACACAATGCTATTATGATACTGCAAATCATAAAATGTTAGCGTCATTAAATTTTAATGACCGAAGAATTATCGACCTATTAGCGTCACAAGATGTAAATGAGTTTGTCCATATTTAGAGAATAATTTTAGCAATTTCTTTAAGGAAGTTTATCTTAAATTGCTATTGTGTAACACTGCTGGTAACAAATATTATGAACTATAACGAATTGTATGTGGATGTAAAGTAAATACTCAAAAAACGTAAACAACAAGGCACTCTTAAAACATATTAGCGAATGAAATGTTTACGACTAAGATTAACTCGTTAAATTCGTTAAAGTGTTATGCTCGCTAACAATTTATGATTTACAGTAGTTGTAAATGATGTATACCTTAATTTAGGTCTGGACTAACTGTACGACACGTTCGTGAAACAGAGTCCTGTACTGATTTTCAAATGGACTGTAGAAGACGTTCTTGAACAGATGTTGTACACGTGACAAAGTATGCTCACGAGTCTACAACATACAATCAGTATAGACAACGAACATACTGGAGAACCCTCAGAATTAGAATTCACTGCTGGTAGCTTTACACAAGGTACTTGTCTTACATAGGTATGGCTTGATGCGTGTTTGAATTAAAGATGTTCCAGAGGTTAACAAGGTCAGTCTAATTAGTCAGGAATGTCAAACCTGGACCCACTGTGTCATGGGTGGGGATTAACAGCTGGGTCACGCACAGCTTCTGATGAACTGCAAATCTCTGGACATTTATCTCCTACTTTGACAAGTGTAACTACGAATCAGTTTGGAATACTGTCAGTGAATAGCATTCTTGGTATTCATGTCATTGCCTAAAATAGCTCCATCTGTGTTCTATTTCATGGGTCCTTATAATAGAACATGTTGCGTAGTTCTTTGAGATAAAAGCTGTTCATCTATTGAAACCAAGCAGAGTATACAGCTGCATAATGAACAAGGAAGTATATTTTTAAGATATAACGAAACCTATTTCATTCAAGCAATATCATAACGGTATACAACTATATACGCGTATGCGAGCACACACACACACACACACACACACACACACACACACACACACACACACACACACACACACACACGCACTCAAGCACGCACGCACGCATGCACACACACACACAAAACATTCTTTCAGTTATGTCACGGCTTGTCAGTTTAGATCAGGAGGAAACCTGCAACATCCGTAGCACTGAATGTTACAGTAAACCTGCGAGAACCGGCTGGTACTGACAGACCAAACTAAGGTGTGAACAGTGAAGTGCATGCAGAGTGTATTCAATGGTGTGATGACTTCAAGTTCATTCTGAGTTTCTCGGTCTGGATATGTCCATATACGCTTTTATTCCTTCTCAAGGGAGTGGGTATACACGGGACTTGATTAAGTGTATGTATACACATACCGTGTATGTATACATAGTGACAGCTAGGCTTATACCCTACAGACATGCGAGGAACAAATCCTCCACTCAATTGCAATGTACATAGTCATAAGCCAATTTTGAATGGAATTAAATTGGAATAAAACACAATGTCAGAAAGTGCACGTTTTCAATAACACAAACAGAAAAGAAGTCACGTGGAAAATGTAAATAGGTCAACAAATCCCTCATCAATGGCGATCTTTCTTCATAAGTATTGAAGTCTATTTCATATGATTTCTATTCACATTTAATTTCTGAACCGTGTGATAACATAAATTTAAAGTGCTTTCAATTCACTCTCTATGCTACGTATATAACAGATGTTATATACGATCATTTCACATGAATGCTTGAAAGATATTTTCTACACAAATATATGTTGATCAATTGTTATAATAATTAATTCTGGTCTACATAGTATACACCTGTACAAGACATGTTTTAAAAAGGATTTCCTTTAAACCATGCCCATGCATTTTGTAATAATATGATTTCATCTGAGACTAACATCCTCTAAGATACTTATTACATACGAGTGAATAACTAGTCCAACAGTAAAGGAGCCGAGTATAACACAGACCGTCTTTGCATGACAACAAGGACAGGCCATAAAGACCAATGAATACTGGGTACATTACACAGCATTCATTGCGGAAAGCATATATATGGGCTGCACCTGAGAATAGACCCACCCAAGCATATTTATTAGATGCATACCACCAAACAATTGCCGCAATACAAATTGAGGAGATATCGTATCGACCAATCAAGAGAAATGGTAAAAATCGGATCTTGACGTATTCAATCAGTCAAATAATAAAACAGATCAATTGAATAAAAGTGATCAAAAACCACAGCACCAATGGAACAGTCCATTGAGTTTTCGAGGTGAATAAGTAAAATAAACCTTAGCATTATTTTGGTATGTCTCGATAACGTCGATTGCGTTGATTCAAAAGTGCATTCAGTGTTCATATGCACCCCCCGGGGTGACTAAGTAAAATAAACCCCAGCCGTATTTTGGTACGTTCCGATCATGCCGATTGGTTTCATTCAGAAGTGCATTCACTGTTCATATGCACCCCCATGGAGCAGTCTTGCCAATTTCGGTCAACATCAATATGAAATATTTGACGCGGAAGACAAGAAAAAAGAAGTGTGTTATTACATGGTACACAATTGATGCACAAAGGCAATGGGTAAAGGTACAACCTTGGAGTTGGAGGAAGACCTCCTGCATGTGTTCGGATACTGCCGCTTCTATGGAGCGTCTGCATGATTGCGGCTTACGTGGGCATGTCACTCATTGACTGCATGTCACTCATTGACAGCCACCCGTACAGAGGCTACACTGAGGCCATACAGAGGCCATACAGAGGCCATTGATGCCAGAACACAAACCGCCCACACCCTCACCAATTAAGAAGACCAACCCCAATATTTCGTACAAACAACTGAATATAAAACTTTGTTCAGCATGTTATACCAAATGAATTACAGATAGACCTACTCATAACCTTTTAATGGTTTATAAACACAAAAATAAATATTGCATCAAATCATGTTCAGCATGTCATACCAACTGAAACATATAAAATACACGATAACCATTTAACTGTATATTATTGAAAAATTTTAAACCACTGTATTTAATAGTGGATTTACATGTATTTACATTGACCACATGGCCTTGAATCGTAAAAATAGATTGCCATTAAATTAATATTGCTTTTCCAACATCATTTGCAATGGTGTAAACTAATTTGATGTTTGCACACAAGATCAAACAGGTACTGAAGAATACATTAGCCGACATATTATTAGCTGTTACTATTAGCAGCGATAAGCACTAAAATCACTTGTATTGTGTTCACAAACAGTAAAATGATCGCTACTCAGACAAAGCTAGCTGAAATGTCCAACTATATAATGGGGATACAAATTTGCGTCTAGCTGGTCACCTGATACTTTGTACATCAATTAACTCCTACTGGTAAACTACACATATGCTTTTAAATACTAATGTGTCCATATAATGATAAATAATTACTATCAATATTATTTCTATTCCAACAACAGCTGAACAGTTTTCTATTTAGACCACAATATGATTGTATAGTACATGTACTGAACACAAAGGTGTCAATGGGTTACTCGGTCAACGTGTTGATAGGTTTTAGTTTAAACATATTTTATTCAAGGCGAAATGGATAGGTTACAAGTCATTACAACTTAAATGAAAACAGCTAATAGGTTAATGAAGTAATATTCAAGGATAACATACGGTTCTTAAATTATACGTAATATTTTTTAATGCTTCAACTTAATCAATCAATATTATACAGAGTAAAGCACATTTTACTTATCAGAGCATTTAAATTTAATAAGTACATTAGCCTATATAGTACCCCAGGTGTTAAAGTAATTACTTAATTAACCCTCTCCCTGCTGGGTTGGGCACATATGCAGCCCTTTAGGACATCTCCGGCTGCCCAGCTTGGAGAGGGTTAAAATAGCAAGCAGGCCATAGCTAGAGATGTGCACTGGAGGCATGTAATAAAGTGCTAACACTGCACTATAGATATACCTATAGTCAATGCACTGTCACCACTGGTTGGGGCAATGAAGATCAAATATGTCAAATGCCTTGTAAGATCATGATTAATGTCCTGAGTACCTTGAATATGTAACATAAAATGAAGTGTCTGGAAATCTTCGTAAAACAAACAACCACAAATCTAAATGTCTACAACCGACGAGCCACTGGGTTTCAACAATACGACTTATGCAAATGTTTGCTTCGATGAACCTTCAAGGGGAGATAATACGTCCAAATTGGCAAGCAGCTAGGCTGTCATCATAAATCGACAAGATTAATTCATAATCTCCTGGACAGACAATTGTAAATTGTAATAAACCATCACGAGCAGCCATTCAACTTGTGTATATTATACGATAACCAGCAAATTCGGTAATGATTTCGGCCAACACCAGTCTGTGTACTCTGCTAGAGTTTGCCTGTGATTGACAGACTAACACTTCAGGAGCGAAAAGTTTGCACATAATCTTGGCGAGTAGTGGACACAATTCATAAACACAACTGTGTTCCCAGTAAGGGGGGCATCCATGAACGTGTCAACATTTGGGCATCGTTTCTCGAAGCTCTCATATCCACTTTGAGACCATGAAACTCTTGTAAGAGCTCGATTTCCATGTACAAGAGATCGCTACAGTGCTTAGTAGATACGAGAGCTTCGAGAAACAATACCCAGCCATAAAATATTGTAGAGAAGTACTCCTTGCGATATTCTCACTGATAAAATTGAGAGGCATTGTCCGGGTCAATGTTTGCACTGATAAATTCTCTGATATTGTTGAACTCAGGGAAGTCGAACAAATACACTTAACCAAGCAATCTCCTCTAGATCGATAGGGTTATTTATTACATATCAATGGAACAGTGACACGGATCTCTTAAGAATGTCCAACGGTTATTTAGAAACGTGTAGATGAATTAAAAAAGTGTATTGTTTGATGTTAATCTTTGGAGCCTTCAATTCATGAGGATAAAATACTACACAAAGACATCCACTACTGTAAATATTGATATTGTGCGTTAGAAATTAAAAGCCATAGGATTATTAATATCGAAAACAAATATGTTGGAAAGAATGATAAATTATTACATGCCAACAGCAAATGAAGACAATGTCAATAGACAAATTCAAGGACTTTCAGCAGACTCAAATCAAACATTCAATATTTCGTTTGACATTTTGCCCGTTGTGGATGTATTCCAAATTCTTAAAACACATGTACATCCATAAATTATATAAATCTAAGTAAATATATTGTGCTCTTTCAATAAACATTTTATGTCATATTTCCTTTTCCTCTTCACTGTATTAATAAAATTTAATATAGGAAATGCTGCAGAATGTTAAGCTAAGTTCCCCATAAAAAACTACAGTGGAACCCCTCTAATTCGAATTGCTGGGGACCATTGATATTGCTTCGAAATATCCAGGTTTGAAATTAAGAGGGTCACCTAGCAGTGTACATATACAACAGGGACCATGCTACAGTTTGGAATTAAGTGATAATTCAAATTAGAGTTGTCCGAATTAGCAGGGTTCCACTGTATTAGCCAAGTTATTGTTCAATGCAAACCACGCACTGGCTACTTTAAACGCAAATACAGAAGTACATGTAGTACACATACGTAGTTCAGTGTACCCTTTCTTTACAGTCAAGTGTATCACTTTTATTCCATACAAAATCGTTACTCAAATTGTCAGCTGTACGTACTTATGAGGAATGCAAGGGATCAAGTTAATGCACCAAAAAGCCGAGTAACCCTTTCCACTGATACAAATACTGCACCAAAAAGATTTAATCGTTGGTTTGAACATCTTGACATGTGAATGACACAGATAGGTCTGCTCCCAAACAATATGTCGGCTCCCAGCGTGTGACTAACATCACAGATTTCAACATGAATAGACCCAGGATGGAGGGACCATTGTAAGGAGGGAACGCTTTTACATCAACAATTTTTAATACACAGCATAATAAAAAGTTAAGAAGTAATAAAACGATGATGAAACAGTATTAGTTCTTTGCACAGTAAATATTTAAAATATTTTTAATGACCTGTGAACCTTTCACAAATCTTTCGTATTGACTATGAGATCATCGCGCTCTCATATCCATCTTTCTTGCTTCGAGATCGCGATGATATTATTATGGATACAAGAGCTACATATGAGAGGTGCAATAAGTGAACTTCAGCTATCTCATTACTTCTAGCAGAAACCCATTCATTTCTCCTATTGTACAAAGTTCTTTTTAGGATAGCACAGTAGCTAGTGAATCAAAGTACAAAATGTCCTGAGGTTTAGTCCTGTTCCACACCCTCTACAGCGAAGACAAAGGGGCGAGTGATTATGGAGTTCAACGTTGCTCCGGGAATCTTTTATCCATTTGCGACGATGAGACGAGGGGGGTTATAGCTAATAATTCTTGACATAACCGGTCTAGCCGCTCTCCATCCCTTCTCCAGATAATTACATTGATTCTTCCATAAGGCATCTAGAGTTGCCTACAGCAAGCACAAGGTTAATAGCTCTCCCCAGACTACAATAAGGCAGTACATCATTCAAGTAGATAACCAACTATTTTGTCATAATATGCTCCGAGTCTGAATTAATGTTTTCATTACAGCTCTATTAACTCCATGCATGCCAAAGGCAACCAGAGATGCCCGTGACAGCCAGTGTCTGTGCCTAATCCAGCAGTGAGAGGGTTAAAGATCTCTGTAGAGTGGAGACAAGTACCACTCTTTAGGGCAACTGCAATTGCCTCCAGCATGAAGAGAGTTGTGTTGTGTGTTCACAGATAACATGCAAAGTATTAGCAAGGATGCCAGTTTAAACCCACAAAGCATGTACCTGAATATTTTATTCAGTCACAAAAACATACTCAATGAATAGTTAAGGATGCTTTCATATTCATTGATAAACGACAATGAGCATCTCAAACTGATCAACATGTCAGTGTTTTGTACATTGAAATAGTGGTATGCAATTTACGACACAGGTTTCATTCTCAAAAATGAATAACCAGGGACATGAAATATAGATACAGAGAGCTGCAAATAGAATTTAATCATTTAGAAAGATAATACACTTTACATTGTATACTTAATAACAATAATAATAATAATAATAATAATAATAATAATAATAATAAATAATAATATTAATAATGTATCCAGTAAAACTCCATACTAAGTTTGCTCATAGCACTGACACTATTGCCCTGGTCAATGGATCAGTGTGTACTCAATTCCTTCTCAACTCCCTGACATTGCAGTCAGAATTGCACTGAAAACCAGTGATGTCATAATAAAAGTCTGATGTTCAATGATCCCACAAAGTTCTCGGCCGCTCAGTGTATCCAACCTACTATCATCATCAGCCCTACATGCTCCCATACCAAAATAGCCCCAGTGACAATTACCTACGTTCGTTGGACGCAGTCACAATCTACAGACGGTTTACTTTCATTGATGCTGCACTGTATAATTTGGCCTCTGAATCAGAGGTTTATATTGTCCTCTGTTTATGGGCCATCATGCAGGACAACACAGGCCCACGTTAAGGACTGGGAGCTGTACCCGCGTACCCACGGTACTTAGTGGCATTAGGATCGCCCCAGTGCACAGACTCTGCCCATTCATTGCCTGCACGTTTCTCATGTTACGCTACTATCTACGATAATGAATAGGGTTGTATTTACAGCCCTCTTCATACTGAAAAATCCTCCGTAATTTAAAATCTTTTTATTAAAAATTGAAGAAAATTTTAAAATACACACGTTAAGATATAAATGTAAAGGTGAATGATATGTAAAATATCATTTGTATATAAGATATGAACATGTGTAAAGATATCAATTTTGAAAATCTTTCAAAATGTTTCATTGTGCCAGCAAACTACACTGACGAGACTTCATCTGAGCATGGTACATCGCAACAAGCACAATAAGGGAGACAACTCTTCTAAGTACACCATTCATCAGCGCTAATGCTAATAGTAAATAATATTCTTGCATAACTGACAACCACCATGCCATAGTGTCACAAAAACATTAGCAGGATTAACAATGTTGATAAGAACTTGCATAAAATAAGGGTGTGAAAACTTGTTCAACATAAGCAGGACTGATCAGGCAAGTGTAATCAGATCTATTGCTCGTTAAGAATTAATGTAATTTTGTCACCTATATATTCAGAGAACTGTTATTTTTTAGAATGTTATTGCATGCTGCTTTGTATGGACATTGAATACTCTGGGGTCCTATTTCACAATAATTGTACCACAATAACATTAAAAGTCTTGCAAGTCTATGAAACGATAGGGTATAAAACAAAAGTTTGGGAAAATAGACTACAATAACTTGTGATACAGTTGTTGACAATGACTTCCATCTTGACAAGTTATTGTCTCTGGGAATTTACAATTTCTGAAAAATTACTAGTCTGTATCCAGACAGTTACTGTGTCTGAAAAGTTACTGTGTTTTGCAGGTTACTGTGTTGAATGCAATAAAAAAAAACATCAAGCTGCACTTACCGGTAAACAGAGTAATGTACCAATTCCTATTTTCCCTTGCTCCTCTCGTAAATTACAAAATTCTGCAAATGTTCTGTCACTCTTGCATTTTTCGGCCAGAAATCTGCAACATCAGATGCAACACGTTGCAAGGTGCGAAAATAAATCAATATGCACATATATAACAATGATACAGAGGCACTGATGCATTTCAGGATCAGGAAAGTCAAGTTTTATTCATACAGAAAATAATGTAAATACTGTAAATCATGAAATGTTAGCGAGCATGAAATGTTAGCGCTTTTAGCGTTTTGCTCTTAGGCGCTAACATTCA
>JAULBP010130073.1:0-16666 GCA_032355345.1 Lepetodrilus pustulosus | reverse complement strand
AGAGAGAGAGAGAGAGAGAGATAGAGAGGGAGGAAGGGAGGGATATAATGTATGACACATCATGATCATAAGACTTACCTATATGCGTACATGTATGGAACAAATTCTCCCAACTTCGATACATTGATCAAATGCGAAAATCAATATCACTACATATATATTTAGTATCCCTACAGTAAGAGATGTTTTGCCTTACATATCACAGCTGCAATCTTTAACACAGATGTGATGAAGTTACCCCTCAGGGCTCTACATTAATTTGTTTAGGCACCTTTCCCTGTGCCCTATTGGACATGTAACTGTAGGTAAAAGGCCTGTTAATCGGGACTGATTCAATTGTCTGCCTGCTGATAATACCCGTCCTGGACAGACGGACAATCCTTACTGTCGAGCCCTGCGGGGCCCAAAAAATAAAAATTAAACCAAATGAGTGGTTGTTGTGCTTATGACTAATATTGTGGTCTGTTTATGGAGGGAATAGAGCCTACAACTGAGTTACAGTAAGACCCAAGTAGTCGTGGCTGATACAGAAAAACCAAGGGAGATAACCACACACACCATGCATACAGCTATAGGGAGTGTAAGTAGCCACGAGATAGTCAGAGATTAATTTAATATCCGGTGGAATATTAATTGTGACATAAAAATAAATGTCACAAGCAAGACTTCTTTCACCCGTCATCAGAAATAACACAAGATGAGACTTACACTACCTATTACATCCCAATTTGAAAACCATTTTCCACAGAATGAACGATACCCGGGCACAATGGATGAAGAATTAAAACCTTCAAATTTATAATCTGACGCCGTACCACTGCAGTGTCTCATCTACACCTACTACAAATAATGACATAATTCTGGCTGTGTGGAATATACTAAAACATCTAACCGCCCCCGAAATTGAGAAAATAATGAGAGGGTATTCATTCGTCATGCTGCCAATATCTGCGTGAAAACATGAGCCGTCTTGACATTTTAAGGGGGGTATCACTACATGAGATCAGAGAACAGCAACAGGCCCTAAAAAAAACCCAGACAAAATAGAATTTTGATCTCATTGGTTCCTCCCCTCTTTCAGATGACAAAGGCAGACTGGATTTCATGCTTCAGATCTTGGACCGAGATTGGAGAAAGGCTTGTAACCTAAGTCAGGGCGTAAATCATGGCACAAATCACGTTCTACTATGTGAGAGTGCGCATAGGCACAACATATACACCCCAATTATCCATGACCCGATTTACATTGAAATTCGAGATTTATTGAATTCACATTGAAAAAAAAACCACCCATTCCACTCAAATTTGGACAAGATTTATTTTAAATTTATGTGAATTGATCCTGTGTTAACTCAAGCAGTGTCTGTATAAAGGGACATGATAAAGTCAAGAAAACAAACTTGAATAATCGTCTGCGTGTTCAGCTGAATGACCCTTTCTTGAAACATATGGCTGGGGTGGACTTTGTAGGTTTTTCTAGGATCATCACGCATGGGTGAAAGATTCCTGCTGCGATGTAAAACAATAACTCCCAAAAATATTACAATTCATAAATACAAAATAATAGATATTTAAAAAAAAAAAGAAGACCAAGTTCAAGACTACCAGAGTAGTGCATTGGAAATATATCTACTGTCACCAGGCAACCAGACAATATGTACATCTTCGATTGCGTCCTCTTTTGCCAATTTTTCGTGTCCGTCGATTTCTCAGTCAAGATGTCAACCAGATCAATCAAACATTCTAACATATAGTATTGACCGACGCGATACAACATCCATCAATGAGAAGAACTCCTATGCTCACAATCGTCCATGTCTAGTCTGATTTAACCCTCTTCATGCTGAAGGAAACTGGAGATGGAACTTGGCTGAAAAACTTGTTCACCAAAATAATGATACAAATAACAAATGTTTTTATTTTTTTTAAATAATTTCTACTCGCCCTTAGAATACTTTTAGCGTTGGTAGAAATGGCCGAGATCTTAGCGGGCGAGTGTTAATTTCCATCTGGTCTGTGCCTAATTCAGCATGGAGAGGGTTAATGCATTAATATAATAAAGTTAATTTGCGATCATTCAACTGAGTTATAAGTGTCATGAAAGCGGCTCTAAATCCCCTATTAAAAAATAAATAAAAAAAGAACCAATCATTCAAATTTCCTCCACTACAAAACCACACAGTGAATCATTCTAATTCAATCCAAAAAAAAGTTTGTTCGTTAATTATTTACTATCTAGCAGTCTATTATTCTTGAGGTCAGGCAACTGAACAAAAAAATGTAAGGAAAACCTTCATGTGTCAGATTTGACACTCGATATTGTCAATAACCATGACATTTCATTTCAACACGTCGTTAATGCAATCAATATTGTGATATGGCTGCAAATTCTCGAAACAAAATTGAGATTTTGTCCTGAGATTTCTGCCATATATTCAGTGCTGTACCGATTATCGGTAAAAACTAGAACCCAGACTCAAGACAATTGGTAAAATTTCAAGTAAAATTTTAAAGTCGTTTGTTTTATAATCTCGGGTCCTCGGTACTGTTTCATGAACATCTCATTTCCACGAAGATACCGTAGTGCTGTCATAGCAATATATTTCACTGATCACTACGAGTCATTCAACAGCTACAAGAGCTTTGTGAAAGGTCACCCTGTGTCCACCCATGCATGTCCGTGTCATACCTGTCAATCAATCGCGTCAACTGTCATTGTATTTCTTTAAAATCTTGTACATTTAGGTCCGAGCAAATATCATGCAAAAAGGAAAAAAAATACGAAAAAGGAAATAGTAATCAATGTTCCCCAAAATATTCCAAAACCAATAATATCAATGCAAATGTAATAATGGTAGTTTTTAGTCTATTTTTTAAAATTGTATTAGTGCTTTAAATTGCAGCAGTAATATTTCATCCATATGCAACGACTATTCACTTGTATAAACTATGGAATTAAAGCTAGTTACTTATCAGTAATGTAGCATATCCAATGCATGACACTTTGGTCAATAAATATTTAATCAAACAAAGATGCCCATTGAGTGAATGAGCAATTATGGAGATTAATGTCGCTGCAGGAATCTTTCACCCATTTGTGACACATATTCACCGAATAATACAAGGATCCAGTAGATATATCGTATCTATACATACCAGTATCTGCTTCTAACTACTTACAGCAGCAGTGGAACAAGGAACAAGTGATCTCACATATGGAAAATGCTAAACTTGTTCATCAACATTTCTTGTTGAGGGAAAAAACAACATGGCTGCTGCCATTTATTGGAAACAGGCACATTTTGAATTAGAGCTGATGGTCATGTTATCTTTCTGGGGGCACTTTTGTCGTAGGAACTGACAGGTGAAAGGTGAAATAGCTGAGGTAGGGTCGTAAAAGCTGCCGGGAATTGTATGGGAAGGAAGCTGATTTTGCCTAGATCCTGCTTTTGAGTTTACCCAAGGGAGATAAGTTTCAATGACACAACATCATTGTGAGTGATTTGTCGTGAGTGAATTATTGCAAACCATAGCAACGGGAGTACCACCCATATATGGCAACAAAAAAAACACACAAAAAACAGGAGCCTGTTGCACGAAGCTCTTGTAGTGCTACAACTGGGCTCCTGCCGCAACAGAAAACATTGACCTTACAATAGCTGTAGCCTACAAGAGTGTCATGCAACAGGCCCCAGTAGTATAACTAAATGTATGTAATTGCATTCATCTCATTAAGTTCAATCAACTAGTTTTTCCCTCCTGCAATTGTGATTTAGTAAAGTTTTCCAAATTTCCAAGACTAATAATACATCCATTTACATAGCTCTAAATTCGTTGCAGGGAAAGCTCATAGCACTAACCTGAAAAAGTCTCTTGTATTGATGACATCAGAGTATTTGAGTCACCTAGCATTGGTTTGTTTATATTGGGAGAATACCCCACACTAACTATGCCGTGTAAAAACCCCATCGAGTTGCAGCTGTTACACACGCCAAGGTAGATAACTACTCTGTGTTTACAAACACTACATCACTATCTTCTCCACATGTAGAGTTGTGTTCTCAAATCCACTGATGGGATTTGAACTCGGGACTGTTATGTTTGTTGTCAGACCCACTTTTCTGCCATACCTCACCCGCCCTGACACCATTAGAT
Source organism: Lepetodrilus pustulosus (assembly GCA_032355345.1). Lineage (NCBI taxonomy): Eukaryota > Metazoa > Mollusca > Gastropoda > Lepetellida > Lepetodrilidae > Lepetodrilus > Lepetodrilus pustulosus. Next base: position 12,511 of record JAULBP010130073.1, on the reverse strand, counting down.
ACAGCTAAAGAGTATTTATGCTTTACGATGTCTCATTGTTTGTGTTAATGACAGTCGTAAACTAAGAGACTAACATATTGTACTACGTGACACTGTTCTGGCATTCTCCCAATTTAGTTAAACCATGAGCTTTAAAGGTTTTTTGAAAAAAAGGGTGAGAAGTAAATCACTTAGACATACTTCAGCTGTGAAACAAGATCCCTATCGCAGCATTTATTCTCACTTATCACAAGCACCTCTGGGAAATGAGTATTCCATAAACTACGACCTCCACCATTGACCTCTCCCAATTATGGGGTACTTCCAGCGATAAAATATTTATTACAAGTTCATTAATCTAGCATTATCGGAGCATTTCGCTTGTGGTTCACTGCCTCCGCTGTCCTGGACAAAACTTGTATCTGATAAAGTCGACCTTTCTCTCAGATGGCGACACACTGGGGCGGTGAATTCCATTATGAAAGCTGCCATACGTTTGTTTCACGTGACTGGGTTCAAGTCGTTTGTGGAGACATAGAAAATGTCTTCCTCCATGTCAGCTGGGGGATGGAGTATGGGGAGGGGGGGAGAAGTATGTGTGACGGCGAGGAAACCATCACATATCAAATACCATGTATCAAGTTTACATCTTCATTAACCCTCTCCCTGCTGCAGGCAACCGGAGATGCCCTGAACAGCAGTGTCTGTGGTTAATCCAGCATGGAGAGGGTTAATCGGCATTATTGTAGCATTATCACTTGTTGCAGACATGGAATATTACTTCCTCCATTTAAGTTGGGGGAAGAGGAAGTAGAGGAGAGGAAGTACAAGGGGGTGAGGGGTGGCGGGAGGGGAATCCATCAAACATCAAGAATATCAAGTTTAACAATGGAATCATATTTAGTCACATGATCACACTCAAATCGTCACATATCAAAAAATATGTAGTTTTACAAAAGATTCAAGAGATCTCTATAGCTCTATTGACAATTAAAATAATCCGAAGTTCAAAGTGAAAAATGTACTTATCTTGTACCATGATCCCAGGACAAAACGCTATAACTCATTGAAGTCATCTCACATCACCACAGATTCCACCGCAAATTTCACTTCTAATTAATTAATAGTTTTTCTATTTGTTATGTTATGAAAAAGTCTTGAAAGCAGCACTAAATCCTAATTAAAAAAAAATTTCAAATCAAATAATTGTAAATGAATTTTGGTAAATAGTCGATAGGAGACGATATATTTGCAATCTTCAGCATTCATGTTCCCACAGAGAATTTAAAAAAAAAAAAATTTGAAAGTGAGCACATTTACATGTATAGTGTATAAGTAGAAGAGTTTGGTGTTGTTTTGTGTTCCACATACAGACCTGAGCCCACCTATTGACTGTCAGACAGAGTTGTAGATACCAGGAACCGGTCTGTCTATACTGTGTACTGTCTACAGAGAGCAGATAGCAGGCGGAACTATACACATGTCTGGAAGTGTCAACGCAGCATGACTCATACCTTCAACAAGAGGCTGGATCTAGAACTCTGTGTCTGTGTGTGTGTGCGTGTGTGTGTGTGTGTGTGTGTGTGTGTGTGTGTGCAAAATAATGTGTGCATGTGTGTGTGTGTGTGTGCATGCAAAATTGCATGCATGCGTGTGTGTGTGTGCATGCATAATTGTGTGAATGTGCATGTTGGTGTGAATGTGTGTGTGTGTTTGTGTGTGTCTGTGTGTATGTGCATGCAAAATTAAATGTGTGTGTGTGTGTGCGTGCACACTTGCATGTATATTTGTGTGAATATGCATGTTGGTGTGAATGTGCATGTGTTTGAGTGTCTGTGTGCGTGTGCCTGTTGTATGTGTGTATCTGTATGTATCTGTATGTGTGTGTGTGTGGTGTTTGTATGTTGTGTGTGAATGTGTGTGTGTGTGTGTGTGTGTGTGTGTGTGTGTTATGAACGTGTGTGTGTGTGTGTGCATGCACACTTGCATGCATATTTCTGTGAATATGCATGTTGGTGTGAATGTGTATGTGTTTGCCTGTTGTATGCGTGTGCATATGTGTGTATGTGTATGTATGTATCTCTGTGTGTGTGGTGTTTGTATGTTGTGTGTGTGTGTGTGTGTGTGTGTGTGTGTGTGTGTGTGTGTGTGTGTGTGTGTGTGTGTGTGTTATGAACACAATAATAAATTACATATACTGAACCCCTTCTTTAGTACAAGACTAATAGATTCCTAATTGTCAATAGTCAATCGCTCTGTATTGAGCCAACCTTGAACAGAATCCAGTAATAAATAGAAGTATAATGCTACGAGATTATGACGTCGACATTATTCACAAGACATCCCCACCATGTCAACTACAGAAATATTCATGATATTCATGATCTAGCTTCACAGCGCTACAATAATTGCAAGCCGTTATTGTTTCACACCAACACGACAAATTACTGAAAAAGACCTCCAATATCTCCCTTGTACATACACTTATTGCTCAGGGACTAAAACTTCAGAATAAAAAAATGTTTTAGAATATTTGACCTACACTGACGCCGGCTCGCGTAGATATTGCCAGGCATCTATTACGCAGTCTTTCCGCCATGGTACAACTCCTTTCAGCATCATTGGTAGGGGACAACAACATGTGTATGGACAGGACAATTTGAAACAGTATTTGCAAGGGGAGACAACCCAGCTAACAACATGGGCACATTGAACAAACTTTCTGGAGGCATGTTCAGGAACAATCTCACACATTGCACACAGTGTTAGACTTGTTTGTACTGCTTGCTTTCTTGAACAATTCTCAGCTTGGGATTAATCAGCTCGTCAAATTGACATTGGTGGACCAGACTGTAGTAATTAATTAGCACAAGCAAGCTGAAGTAAGGTCAGACAGATTTAGTATATTCTCCAACACCCCGGTATAACTTGTGGTTTCAATCATGGAGAAGGATATTCTGATATATCTGCACGACACCTACAACCAAGGTAGGTTACAAAGTCATCAGATGGGTTACAAAGTCGCCAGGTAGGTTACAAAGTCATGTTTACTCCAAGTAATGTTTTGACGATAATTGTACTTGCATATATGACATGACAAAAAACCCACTTTATTCATGCACATTGACAACCACCCCATTGTAGACACCCACCCCATTGACACCCGAACACTGTGAATGTTTACATATTCAAACAGAGATAAGACTTATGAATACATACTGCACATCATAGCTGAACGATGCTAATAAAAATATTCTACGCCTTTATAACTGTTGCCTTCTGTTGGGTCTATGAGTAACGAGGTTAACACCAATATTCTATCTATGAAACACATGAAATACAGTATAGTGTATGTTTCTGTGTGGGTATTTGAATCCTCGACATAGCATTAATAATAATAATACTGGAATCTACAGAGCGCCGATATATCTTCCTACATATCTTGTTTAACCCTCTCCATGCTGAAGGCAACCAGAGATGCCTTAAAGAGCTTTGTCTGCTCAATCCAGCAGGGAAAGGGTTAATAGTGCTCTAACAGAATTAACAATCCCAGTTGATTGTATAGATTGTACATACATAGTATATATTATCGGCTACATGCATATCGCTCGTGATACAAATATGCATGCATTGATCTGTAATCATTCAGAGATATACGCCATTCTCCTCCCGGCGCATGTGCATATACACATATACTCCCCAGGGTGCTGAGAAGGTCAAGTGAGTGGAACACCAATCCATTGATTGTGGTTTTAAGTATGTCTGCACCTCAGTGTAGCAGAATGGACATTTGGAAATACATAATATTACTAATACCAATAATAATAATGTTAGTAATACCAATAATAATAATAATAATAATAATAATAATAATGATAATAATAACAACAATAACAATAATAATAATAATAATAATAATAATAATAATAATACAGTATTATTGATATACAAACATCATAAACAATAGTATTTTGTGTACAGAAAATGTGCTAAGTATGTCTATGTCTATACACGTGAAAACAAAGATAACAAGCTTGGTATATATCATACATTTATCCATGTGTGAGTTAGTACCTGTTCCCTGGAGGGCCCTAGAACAGGCCCCTATTGGGCATATATAAATGGAGAATAAATTCTATTCTATACCGTTCAATCCACAAGCCAAGGCAATGCAAGCATGCAGCTAAACTAGTTAGTAATATTGACAACCAAATCTTGCAGTTGAATGATACTGAATGTTATTCATTCCTCGCATAGGAATATTTGTAGTTTTCAAAATTGGTCTTGCATAAATATATTTTTTTCTCTCTCGAAAATTTGCCTTGACAAACTAGTTCAAGCAAGATGATTAAATTTTGGCTCAGACATCATATTAAAACAATAACTTAAATTTTATTCTTAATATCCAATAAAAAAAATCTGCGAGATTGGTTGTTTCGATGAGTCAATGAAGGCCTACCATGTGTGATCATTTTCTGGTGTTCTCACAACACAATCACAAGGGCTGTGGGAGAAAAATGGATGAATGAACAAATGAGTGAAAGAACAAATGAATACATATATAAATGAATGAAAAAAAGGAATGAATGAGTGATGGAACATGTATGAATGCATAAATGAATACATAGATGAAGGAATGAATGAATGAATGAATGAATGAATGGAAGAATGAATGAATGACAAAAGTGTTCTCATCAAAGAAAACAACAGTCATCTACTATTCAATTCACATTGAATGCTTTAACAACACACATTAAACATTGAAATATAAACTTGCGTAATACATGCATATTTTACAATACATATAGGTTGAGGACTGGTATATCCAATGCTATGTATGTTTCATTTTGAAGTTTTCTAATTTCACATTCAAAACCCATTTATACATATCTACATAATCATGCACATTTTTACAACAGAATAACACATAGTTTTCCCCAGGTATCTTAATGATTAACCCTCTCCCTGCTGGATAAATCACAGACACGGCTCATCAGGACATCTTTGGTTGCCTGCAGCAGGGAGAGGGTTTAAACAACCATTGCTACAGTATTGTATGATGGATGGCAATATTTCTAAAATGATGTCAAAGCAACTGCGAAATGTGCAAAAGCAGAATATAAGTGCCATTGAAATTAACATCATGCTCAACCTAAGAAGGGAGATAACTGCAGAAAGAAAGTAAAAAAAATAAAACCAAGGGAGACTACTCACAACGGGTGCACCTCGAGGTCTACAGGTTTGTGCTGGTTTCGTTTTCTAGTGAGTCGACTTAAACTCATGCTCCGTTTCAGGGTGCCCACTAACGAATGGCTAGAAGAAGAGATATAAACTCAAACTAAAAAACCACACCACAACAAGAACAAAAATGTAATTTAAAAAGGCAACTTAAAATGGAAGTAAATGTGATGAAAAATAAAGGTGGGAAAATATTCTGTGAATTAGTGAATTTCAATGCCTTTAAGATGGTAAAAGATTAAGTTCATGCATATACACAATTACAAATGAACATTTATTGTTAATTAGTGCACAATTAACACATATATCACAACATACAATAGCCATTTTGTAAAACCTAAACGAGACATTATCACTGTGCACACAAATATAAATAACATGAATATACATTCACAAATCAACATTAATACACAAATGGCTAATGCATAAACACACACTACAATCAATATTAACATGGTAATGGCTAATGCATAAACATACACTGCAATCAATATTAATAATAGACAAATGCACACAACAATGAAAAACTTACAATACATAAATACATATCACAAGCATACTGTAATCAAGGATGCAATACCATAAAATATGTAAACATAACTTTGTAAGAATCGTGCATTTACAAAATAGTGTGATTTATTTAAGAGTAAAGATTTTTTTCCAGATAGTTTATGTCTAAATTTACATATGAAATTAAAAAATAATGTTGTGTTTTAATAAAAAAACAAATATATATATATAAATTATCCAATATTGTTGAATGATTCCTGCAGCAACGTTAACTATCGAATAAATAAATAGAAATCTAGTTCCGAAAATGCAAGACTTACATGCTCATGACTGAAGACTGTGATATTTATGGGTTTGTAACACGCCCAGCCTTTAAACCACTGTACTGTGACTGTATCAACAGGAAGCTAATGATGCATACATAGATATGTATGTCAAGTTATGGAAACGCTGGTAATTACATGTGTCTGTAAGCATCCCACCGTAGACTGATGTAGTTTCTCTGGGTGGGCATTTAAAAACAAGTTGTGTTTGCATACAAACTGAATACTAGTTGATAAACGTTTTGCAGATGCAGATTTTTATCAAAAAAAGGCATTGGCACTAAATAGAAACTGGATTTTCAATATGGATATCATAGCGTATTGGAATCTAGAGGGTGTGTGTGTGTGTGTGTGTGTGTGTGTGTGTGTGTGTGTGTGTGCGCGCATACGTGTGTGTGTGTGAGTGTGTGTGTGTGCATGTGCACATGTGTGGATGAGTATACAGTGCCCCCTCGATATAAGGCTGTTCGATACAGAGCGGATTCGGATATAAGGCTGGGTGAGATGTGGACCCCATTTTAATTTTTTGTTATTTACCTGCACTATTATATAAGGCTGGTACTATAAGGCTGGTAGTATGTCATGGACCCCAAATACAGCCTTATATAGAGGGGACACTACTAGTAAATGGTCTGCAACACTTGACCAGCACTAAAGCAATACATTAGGAAAATATCAATGTATTTCTTTTAGCTATTGCTTCTGGTAAATGTGACCTTTGACATTCTACTTTCAGTGGGAGAAGTTGGAAATGTCATCAGCCGAACGGCGGAAGATCATCTGTTCTGTCACATTCCACATGATTGCGATCACCTGTGTGATCTGGTCGCTGTATGTGCTGATCGATCGCACCACGGAGGAGGTGGCCAATGGGAACCTCAACTGGCCGTTCTGGACCAAACTGATCGTGGTGGCCATTGGCTTCACCGGGGGACTAGTGTTCATGTACGTCCAGTGTAAGATGTACGTCCAGCTGTGTATGAGGTGGAGGGCATACAATAGGGTCATACACATCGAGAACGCTCCCGAGGACGATGCTGTCCGTGCTCAACTCGCTGCTCGTATAAAGGAGAGCTCTTCAGAACAGGAAGATGGTGGACTGACTAACACGGCAGCTTTCAATGATTTGGAGATGTTTTGATGCCGCCTCCTCGTGCGAGGGATTAGCAAGTGTCTGGGGCTGTGCTGGGTACATCATTACTGGGTGGTTTGTTGGGCACCGAGTTCAGTGAGCAGAAGGGCGAAGTCATCAGAATTGCTTCATTGGAAAATATTTGTCTGTACATTAAGTGTTCAGCATTAGAAACTAAATCCTAGATCCTCTTCACCACTTCCCACCCAAACATGAGTGTAGTATTTAAAAGAAATAGTTATGTAAAATATGAAAAATAATTATTGACACTATATGGGTTTTCCCAGTGATTGTGTTATCAAGGACAGAACTTTCTAGTTTATGAAAACGTTTCTTGTGAATGTGTCTTTCATGCACATGTTGTTGATGCAGTTCTGTTGGTTTCTCTAAGAGAAAGACAGTGGTAAATACATTGTGATTGAGGAAGCCGTGTTTATAAGGGGAAACCGCATGCAGGTAGCTGCAGATGACCACATCAAAGGTGGTAGTTAAGCAATGAATAACAAAGTTTTGTTCTCATGTTTCACGGTTATCTCCACTTACGGAAACTTCAAGATACATGTATCTATAAAATAGGCATTTTTGAATCGTACAGTTTGTGTAAAAAGCATTTCAGAATGTGATATTGAGCATTGAAAATCGCATTTGATGTGGGTAACTGAAAGAGTCAATGTTGTGAGGATGGGGGTGTCTGTTAGGTAAAATGAGGGTAACTGGAAGATGCAGAATGCCATTAAATATATCAATGTACATTGTATCTACATTTAAAATACAATTAAGCAATGCACTATTGTTATGATGCTGTTCAACTTTGGTGATCAGATGAGAACCAGTGTATTCAATGTGGTATGGCCATAGACTGTCAATACATTAATGTATTAGTATCAATGTATTAGTAATATTTGTGTATATAGATAGCATGAAGTTACCCACATCCCAGTTGAAACAGTGTTCATTTACCTGCATCATCATTTTGCAGTTAAGTGTATCATACGCAATTTTCTATGCTTGATATCTCATTCCAAAATGCTTTTTTTATATAACTACAATTCCAAAATGCATATTTTATATATATCTTGAATTTTTGGTTAACTGGACCATATAAAAAAATGCCCGCTAAACATGAAAACTCACATCGACATATTCTCAATTTGAGCCCTACGCCATCTTGGATGCAAGTAACTGCAGTTACCAGCATGCAGTTCTGCCAGTGAGTGTTGAAGATACTAGGCGCTGCTTCACTATGCATCTAATGCAAGGGCTGACTTAATGGACTGCGTATAGGAGCAGGATCAGCTGATCTCTTCTGTGTGATCCATGCTCAATGCTGGCCCCATTATTTGTTATGATAATGCTCAATTAGGGCCCATTGTGTGTGATGAATGCTCAATCAGGGTCCACTGTGCTGTCATCATTTATTGTGCTGTCTTCTTAAGCAAGTGGCGCGCGGTTTGTCTGCATTGTCATGGGACCACAGATGTGAGTTAATATCAGCTGTTTTTACAGCTTTTGTAAATATATGTACAAATGAAATGTGGAATGAGCACGTCTGAACTACTGTAAACTGAGGTATTTATGTATTGTTAAAATGTGTCTTAACTTGATTCAGAATCATGTCATCAAATAGATGTAATTGATGTTCGAACTGGAAATATTGCAGTAAAATGTTGCATTAGTGGTGCAGGTACAGGTATTTAATTTTGTTAACCTCTGTATCAAACTTGAGATGTCAGGTCAGGGAAATTTCAGATTGGCAAAGGCAAATCCAGGAATGTGTATACAGGGGTTTCCTCCCCTATCAACCATATACCTCTTGTCATCTATTTGTTCTCATACCCAGTGCTTACACATGTTAATGACGTAATACTAAGAGATCCTATATTCTTTTCAATTGTCTACATATGTTGGAAGTTTACATTTCTATCATCTGCTTTCATAGAGTTTTTCTTACAGCAATGTGATGATTTACACTTGGAATTCTGTAGGTGGTATACAGTTATGCATCCTGGTAAATGCAGGGCCATCTGCAAAAAATTTCCAATTGATTACCATTATGACAAGTGTGTTTGCTAGAGACTTCTGGGCTCTTATTATTGAATGTGGTCTGGACCAGGTTTAGCTCTAACATGTGAGTTTAACCTTAAACAGTATTATGGAAAGCAGTTTACTGGAAACTGAGTCTGGACCTAGTTGGTATGCCTGCTTTCTATAATATAGTTTTTACTAAACTAAGAGTCAGTGTTTCCATAAACCAAGACTATCCTTAAAGGCATAACACTACTGATATTTATGGTTGTTGCTTCAAAACTTGCAGATAAGGTACTGGGCTAATACCCCAGAATAGGCTCACGTATCCCATATACTTCAAAAGGGTAGTGGGCTTATACCTCAGTATGGGCTTATACCTCACGATACATGGTATATATATTCATGTTTTTACTTACACAAACCTTCCCACCGCTGTATGAGAGGCAAAATTACATTCCAACCAAATGATATAGCACTTTACCAGTTTTAACAACCTGAATATGGTTGTAGTTCTTTTTGCTTCATTATATTAACACAATGGGACACAAGTCTAAAATGGTATGATGAAAGAATATTGTTACAGCTACGTTTGCTTCACAGATCAGCCTATCCATCAAAAACAAGATAATTATGCTTCGTAACCTAAGGAATAAGTGCATCAAGAGATAACAACTTTTTGGTGGACAAGTCAAACGTATGTAATCTGTGATAGTATGCCTTTAATCCGTGTTCAATAATATGGCCCCAAGGCTCTACATTACTTTTTTTTTATGCACCTATCAGACATGAAACATAAAGGGCTTGTTAATCTGGGCTAATTCACATGTCCGCCTGTGGATAATACCTACCCTGGATAGGCAGACAAGCCTTACTGTTGAGTCCTGGACTTACTTCAGTGAACCTGTACTGCACGTGTTTATTCATCACTAATAGCAGGACTAGCTTGGTGCTTTTGTATGTACATGTACATGTATCTTAGTACTGCCAGATTTAACCATGTACATTAATATCCCAGTTTGCAGTATGTGTATGCCTGTGATACTGTTGTCCCAGTAGGAGTCGGGGATTGCACTAGGAAATCAAATGTGTGTCAGTACTTGTCAGGAATTGAACAATGGAAAAACAATTTATACATTTTCTCCATATCCATGATATAAGAAGTCGGTACATTTCTACATTTTTTTATTGTAAATTGTTCTTAAATATGAAATAGGTACTTCAATCTTGATCAACCATACCTTCTTGACCACAATGAATGTGCAGTTTAACTATACCCTTGTCACACTCTACTGCGATCACACTGACACTGACACTGCGATCACACTGACACTCACACTGGGACCTGAAAAGTATGACAGTGTGAGGCAAAGTACAGTAAGGTCTATGAGAATGATTTGGTGTCGCGGTGTAAACTGTCGAGGATGGGAGAGGATCGCCATGAGCTGTGTGCCAACATAGCTATAGCGACTTGGACGTATTGAGAGCACAGTGTGAGCACAGATAGGATGACTTGGATGCATAAGAGTTCACAGAACACAGTGGTGACGCATTGAGAATGCACTGATGATCAAATCAGGAACACATAGGGGCTCGGTGAGATCGTAATAATCAAGTCAAGAGAATTCTGTAAGCTCATGGAATTCACAATTTTCGGGAGTTCAGAGCACAAAGCAGTTACTGTGATCACTATAGAGTTTGATAGGGGTATTAGATATCTAGCACAAAACAGACTGATACGTGTATATTATTTTTGCTTTTTTCTTGCTTTTATGTTTTAATTTATCTCTTAGTTTTTTAGGCATTTAATAAACAGGGCTTTTATGTAATGTGCAACACTTGTGTTTTACTGAGTGTTGGCTATTGTCTATGGCAATAAGCTTTGTTTAATTTGTGATCATATAACATGATGTCCTCGTATGTACTTACTTGTGTTTAACTTGCATGCCCCACAGGGACATAGTGAGACTATGTGATCATGCAGAGGCTTCAATACATACCTAGACATACTGGTAAAGTTGAGCTGCTTACTTAGAATTACTGGTAATATTGAGTTGCATACCTAGAATTCTTGGTAATATTGAGTTGCATACCTAGAATTACTGGTAATATTGAGCTGCATATCTAGAATTTCTGGTAATATTGAGCTCAGGCTTGGTGTGCAATGACATCAGTACTTGTAGTGGAAAGAAAACCCATCAATCTGCTTTTATTTCACTTGTAGACTAACACTTCTTTAATATTTTACTTAGTAGTGTCAGTACTCTGCTGCTCTGCTTGTTTGTGGCATGGCAAATAATAATCTTATACTTCTATTTGATAACATGTAGATTAGTTGGTACACAATTTGTTGCACTTTGTTCTAGAAATGCACAGGAATATTTGCTATATTTGTACATACACAGAATATTTCCTATCTGTATTTTTATTGACCATTCCACTACAATGTACTGTCAGAAATATGTAAGCATAACCAAGTGAGCTACAGAACCTGTGGCTAAAACTTTATCTTCAGTCAAATTGTTGCTTGATATTTACTGTAGGAAAACATATTCAATGTGTTAGAGGGTGTTGGTAAATATACCGTAGGTCGAGTTTCACACAGGGCCGTAGCTAACTATTTTTGCATATGGGGGGAGCAATTTAATGAAAATAACAAGTGATATTGCGATTACTGTGAGAAATAACATAGTTTGGTAAAATGTCCCCTCCTGCCCCATAGCTAGCTCGACTCTGCCACATATATCTTGAATGAATTAGTAGTCACAATGCCATATTTACATGTAATAGTATAAACATGGTTTTAAGGATGGGTCGCACAGTTAGAATAAAATAGTACGGTTCCTTTCGGTATGATGGTAACTGCTAGATATAGCTTTTATTTACAATATTTTGAAACAATGTCACATTTTAACTAAGGAAATAGGCTATTGGTCCACATCTTCAAAATTATAGTAACTATTTTCTTCTAATTTTACATTTAATTAATTTCAGGTAAATGAGTGTTGAAGTTACATCATCAATAATCATATTATCAATATTCCTATATTCCATATGTAATACAGTGTACCCTATTTCTGTATGTTACACGAGTCCTACATTGTGTTCAGTCTTTTCAGTTTATTAAACATATTTATGTCTGCACATATTGCAATCATGAAACTACAATCTGTGACACAGTTGACATCTGGAATAGCGTTAAATTTTCAAATCGGTTCAATGTGGTTACATTATGATGCTAAATTAGAAAGGACTGAAATGCAGATGTGTTGGGACAGTCTTGTATTTATTACATTTTTTTGTG
>JAULBP010129962.1:0-16668 GCA_032355345.1 Lepetodrilus pustulosus | reverse complement strand
TAACTGTAGTGCCACTCTACAGACAGTGCATCCTATCAATATCGCATCAGAAATGTAACTTCTGCGAACATTGAAGCTGGGAAATATGAATAAACGACTGTTTGACAAATGTTGTGAAATGCTAACCTGTGATTAAACCTTAGTTGTAGTTAAAGAGTACGCTGTGACATATAATAATTTCGACCGTTTACCCAGATCTATTAGTTTAATACTGGCATCCAACGTCAACTATTACCAAATATTACGACACCATATGAAATTGAAAATAAATCCCTCCTTTTCAAACTTAACTAAATACTTTTCCCCAAACACCAGTGTCACCCTGCAGATATCACCGATGACCACCACCCCTCCCCGGGCACAAACACCCCTCCCCCTTACATGCGACTGGGGATGAAGTCCCACAATAGGACCCCGCCCCCTCAAATCCTCTGCTAGTCCTTCGGACATGACATAATCCTGGTATTAACTCACTGCTAAATATTACACAGCCAGAAGGTGCTTGTACTGGGTTTATCACATACTCAAGACATGTTGTCTTTAAGAAGGATTAACTGCGAGTTCGCACATCAAAGGCGAGATGAATTTGCGATCAAATTGAGATGTCCGTGTGTTGAGTCAGCAAACAGCCATCGCATGGACACTAAAGACGGTCTTTACATCAATTGCCCCGAATCAATTTTCCTTTTTTCGCCGAAGGTATTAATGAAGTAGGTTTTCAATTGACTTTGGGCGGTTTGATTGGAGAGTTGAGTCGCGTGACTTGGGATGACGTAACGTGAGAAAGGTAATAGTTTTAATGTCGGGGAGAGGTATGGTAACATTATGTAGTAGTATGAGAGCCAGGGGGAGCGAATAAAATAAGGGGAATTGAGAGAGAAGTATGGGGAATTGAGATAAGTGTGGACAGATAGAATCAGGGGACAGAATACAAGCAGGAGAAACAGCAGACATTCAGGGAATGAACAAATTGAGCAGCATAGAGAATCTGAGCATCAGAGGGAATCGAGAGAATTGGAGACAGAAAAGGCTTGGAGACGACACAGAGAATTAGGGTGAACAGTTAGAATCATTAAACTGATATAATAATGGGGAACGAAGAAAATACTGGAAATGGAGGGGAAAAGGAAAATGGAAAGGTGTGTGTGTGGGGTGGGGGAGTGTTTGTGTGTGCCTGTTCTTGAAATGTTCTTCTTATGATCTTCTTAGCCTAAGAATGTGCACAGCACACACGATAGGTATCCTTAAGTTTGTCATATGATTATAAGAACTTTTCAAAAATAGGCCCTCAGACAGAATGAAGAGAATTATGGAACAGTAGCGAATCAGGGAGACACAAATCTACAATCTACAATGTTCAGATAAAAATCTGCTACAAGTCGTTTTCTAATGAACTACAATTCTGAAAAAAAATAAAACACCCACCAAATTACTATTATAAAACACAATATTTCCCCAATCGTCTGATCTCCTTTGTGTCTTCAGTGAGTCCTAATTGACTTGCTATATCAATCACGCCACGGGAACTTTCAACATATGGATCCCTTATCATTGTAATCAGAGGACCACGTACTCGATACTGATCATAATGAACTTTACTTTCTTATACTGTAGAGTAAACCCTTGCAATACCACGGCAGTTGTAACTATCAGTTGTACATTCAGCATCTATATGTATACTTCTACCATAAATACCTCTTTTATCCTTCATTGTACATTATTAGCATCTTGTAAAAATACGTTATACATTATAGAACATTATGGAAATCATGTAAATATATGTTGTACATTATAGACCATTATGGAAATCATGTAAATATATGTTGTACATTATGGTATTATTGTAATAATGTAGTTCCTTGAGGACCTAGTATTATAATCATCAGATATCTCATAAATATCTGTTGTACGCATGTCAAGGCTCAAACATGATATCTGTATTGGTTTGCCTGATGAGACCTGTTATTATTATCTTTATTCTCGCTTATCATTCATCAATTTTTCTAAAAATAAATATATTTTTATTTTTATAGATCTATTCTGTTTTCTCATTCATCAATTTTTAAGCTTGTTTTATTTTATGTGTTTTGTTTTCATTTATCAGGCTCAGATTTCAAGTTCTGGTTGGCACGATGGCATGAGCATGATGACTGTGGCTATGTATTGTGCATAGAACATGATGACTATAGCTATGTATTGTGCATAGAACCAACATTACAGATGGCATTTCAGGTACATATAGTGGACCCCATATAGCAATGCACAATAGGCTATTGAATTCAGATCTCATGGACAATAGCATTTATCAAAAAGGCATTATAAAATAACACTTGTCAACAGCAAAGAAATTTAATACAATAGAAAATAATGGAATCTTTGACTGTTCATTTACGTTTTGAAATTAAACTATAATATGGACATTCTCAGTAATACATTGTGAATTATTTAGAAAATATCTTTTTAATTAACAACCTGAAGTGATATTTTCTTTAACCTTTTGTCATATCCTTTTCCAATTTAATGCTATCTTGAACTTAGATATGAATGTCTTTTTGTAACTTTTTCTCCTTAAAAGGTTCAATAAAATATCAAAACAGTAATTATACATGTGTGAAAGAACACACTTGTGGGAACGACATTTTGTAAAGTGTCAAATTTTGAACTGAGGTCAAGAAATAATTTTAAAATAAATTTTAATTATTGTCATGAATGAGGCAAACAGGTGATTTATAACATGAAACAAGTGTAAATGTTTGATACTGAAGCAATAACTGATGTATAGATGCCAATCAACACTCGCGTCAAACACTGACAGGCATCAATTACAAGTTGCTCATTTTCACATATTTAAATATCTCTGAATTCACCTCCACAACTTATTCAAATTTTACCCCCAAAAGGATTATTTCCCAAGGGAACGAGGCACGACTACCAAGGAGGGGCCGTCTTCAAACCGCTGTTAAAATCAAATTCATAGATCCATAATGACCTGAAAATTGATTCGCAAGAACTTGCCGGACAATAATACTAACTCTCGTACCCTTTTATGGTATTCTAATAGAAAGCATAACCTCAAACCGGCCTTACTTGACCATAAACGTCTCGGAGGCCCCCTAATTAGGGATCCCCTACCATTTGGAACGATACCCTCTCCAGCATTCTGGGGGCCGTGTAACTACCTATTAAACTTGTAGAGATCCCGGTCTGGAGGGCGAGGTCCACCCCCTGGGGGCCAGGTTCTTCTGGGGCCAGGGTCTGGAGGAATGCCTCCGAAGGCATGGGCTCTTCCATAGATTTCAATAGGGGAGTACAAATGGGCTATTACTGGGGTAGGGGAACCGTGAGGAGGTTCGAAGGGACCCCAGGGGCTTGGGAACAGGGTGGGGGTCATGCTAGGACTGTGGGGGTCACGCTACGACCAGAGAGAGAGAAGGACATACTTATAGCACAGGTGACAATTTTCACCTTCATCCCCAGTGAGAAAACCACAGGTTTCGGGGTGTGCGCTTTAAGAATTTTCTCTGGTCACTGTGGCAAATTCCATTTCAGCCTTGCAGGTCGGACTAATTTACTTTAATAGCAGGGCATGACAATGTCCGAGTTTTAAAAGCGACGGACGAAATATGGTTTTTCCATTAAGGTCAATTATGTGACAATAGTTTTCATGCTTCCCTGGGAAGTCATCATTTCGACATTTGAATAAACATTTGATTGGTCAAGATGGAGTATATGATATCACGGAAAATCGAAAGAAATAAAAGTATTTTATCGAATAAAGAATCGTGACTGGACATTCTGCTGACCATGTCGCCATTTGTGAACTTCTTTGTTATACCCTAAGTGAATATATGTGGAGATCAGGTGGAAATAAAATACAAGCCCTGAATGAATAGAAAAGGTTTAAAATGTTTTATTATTGCTTATGTTTTAGGAATACATCATATTACAAGTTTTTATCAACTACATATACACATATATGCCCTTACTTTACAGTAATATAAATACACTGTATTAATAAATCTAAATATGAAATCATCTTTGGTCTTATTTATCTACCTCCCACCCATCAAATGTTTTGAATTGGTATAATGCATTACCGGTAATGTATTTATTTGTATTGGGACTTGGAGCTGCTTTCAGTATCCTTTCACTTATATTATGGTTTGTCAGTTTAGGGCAGGAGGAAACAGGCAACATCCGTAGCGCTGAATGTTGCAGTAAATCTGCGAGCACCGGCTGGTACTGATTGGATGATTGAGCATTGAGCCTGGGTCCCCAGGACGGGATTTGAACCTGGGGCGTTTTACTGCACAGTCCAACGTTCTACCATTGTGCTACCACCCGCCCCAAATGGACTCGCATTCCAACTATTATACTCAATCTCAATGTAAACATTTGTAAACCAAAAACCATAGAAAACCATCAGGCTTTAACCAACTATACACCAATTAGAAACATATTCATCCCAATCCGACCTAAATCACGCAACCAATTTCAACGGCAAAAGAAAAACAATTAAAGTAAACAAAAGATCAGGACATGTCTCTAAAAATTTCAAATCCACGATTATTTTTTCATTCTTTCTTCCAAATTGATGTCAGAATTGGCCAAACAAACACTGATACTGTAGAAGCAAGGAAGTCACAGAGGGGAGGGCCGATTGTAATGGAAAGTAAATACCAGCATTATGAGACCCCAGTTGGAGGCCCAAACCTGTAACTGGGACGGCAATGCAGGGGGTAAGGGGAAATAATGCAGGGGGCAAAGGGAGATAATTAGCTGTCATACTAGCATGGAGGCGATAATTGTTGCCAGTTATGTACATAAATATGTATGTGTAGTATATACCTGACCATGGCATTCAGTGGATGTTGCAACAGTAATTAGGCTTGATAGCCACACATAGGAAGGTATGCTGTTCTATCCAAGTGATAATTGTCATGTCCTCTGTAATAACCATTGTAGCTTAACCCTTTCACTGTCAGGAGTTCATGCCAGAAAAAATAAGATTTCTTGAAAAAAATCTAAAGTTACCAATTTTTTTTTTCATTCCTTCTCCCACAAAGCCAAATATTTTTTATTAATTCTTATAGTTATTATTTAAATTGTTGAAATCTTGAACAATTAAACATTAAAAATGTTAGAACATTTTAAAATGTTGAATAACTAAACATTTTAAAAGTTTTAATTTATTGAAAAAATTATTTTACTGTATTAATTTTCAAACAAAATTTTACATGAACTTGATCCAAAAGCAACAGTAGCAATTAATATCTAATTCTTAACCCTTTTCCTGCTTCAGGCAACTGGAGATGCCCCACATCAGTTAAATTAATTCAGTAGGAAGGATCTCAAATGCAATATTCCTTGTGTAAGATTCTTTATGCTGAAGGCAAGTGAAGATGTCCTGTATCAGTGTTCAATCAAATGGAACAAAGTTAACTTGAATAATCGAATAACTACTTGGTCATTGACCAATAACGACGATTTAAATATTATCACCAAAAAAAGTCAAAACTTAAAATCACTTAATTAACCCTCTCTTTGCTGTATTAGGCACAGTCACTGCTCTTTAGGGCATCTCTGGTTGCCTGCAGGAGGGAGAGGGTTAAACGACAAGCAAGTCATAATATCCTATAACAGGAAATGCCCTGACATAAAAGTCAGTCAAACCAATACCATCACACTTGATGACAAACCATCCTGTCCACATGTCACCTGGCATCCTGTCTCTCATCCTGTCATGCCTCATCACTCTGTGCATCCTGTCACTACCAATACCCTATCAACCCCTCCATCTGATGGCAGTAAGTAACACAAAGACAACACAAACAGACCGTCACACCAATCAGTGGCACACCCATCAGTCACGCCAACTTTCACAATCGTGACAGGATATGGCATAACATTACCCACAAACCACGGCACCATCCGCAACATGATTCATCCGAGTGGGTGAAAATCTTGGGTCCGCTGTTGTCCCATTTCCGGGTGAAAGTCTCCACGAAAGATGGACAGTCCCACCCATACGTATCCGTCGCCAAAAATACTACCCGCTCAAGTCATCCGTCACCCGTCATCATCGCTATTGTTTCGGCCAGCATGGCTAAAAATGCCTGACTTACAAACGGGTAAATCTATATAAACTTATCCCCCATCAATCATATAGCGGATGAGCATTGACAAAGTCTGGTTTAATTCCACCAAAAGATCAACCCATGAATTCAATGAACACAATGAACATCAGCCGTTCGTAAACTCTGTTGTTGTATACGACCCCTAAAAATACTCTCTAACCCATCCTTTTGTAGACATAATGGGTGATATGTGAAGGCATACAGCTTATGCTATATTATACTGTCATGTATCATTTCCTGCTCGATGGATATTCATAATAGAAAGCTTCAATGCGGGAGCAAAAATATTCCGTGATGCATCTTTCGAGACAGATACTCATTAATTATCGTATCAGCCATTTGACGAAAATATTCTTTACCTAGTCATGTATATCAGTCATTAATAAGGATTGAATTACGGTAAAGTCAAGATTCTACGAGAATTTGATATTTGGAGAGCATTTCCAAAAACTAAGTTTAGCATTTTTGTAACCAAATATGTCTTTGTCTAGGTTTCACTTTTTGGTTTTCAAATTTGGTTAACCTCCTACATCCTAGTGGCAACCAGAGATGTCCAATAGAAATTTATTTATCAGTGTCTGATGAATTTGATTGAAAATTATAATATAGTTTAGTAACTCGAAATGTTTGTGAAATACTTGAAATATTTTGAAATAGCTCTAGATTCAACATTACCAGGCAAATAAAAAAGAATGTGATCATATGCAATATTATCAAGCTCTTTAAATATCAACTATTAAATTTTATATCATCTATTGATAATTTTACAGTAGGGTTATACATGTACATGTATTTGCAAATAAAAGTGGTGTTATATTTTTAAAAGATATAAATGGCAGCATCTGAAGTTATAATGCCACATCATGTCAGTGAAACATTTCTAGTTATAGTAAAAGATAATTAAATACAATCCTTGGTCTGTCAGTGTTTGCAGGTTTACTGCAACAATATGTTCTATGGAGGTTACAGATATCCTACTGTCCTAAACTGACAAGCTGTGATAAGTCAAAGAATATTTAAAGCGGAACTAAACCGAAATATATTTTTCTAAAATAATCAAATTAAATAAAGTGATGAATTTTCTTATTACCAATAAACAAAAATCCAATCCACACATCAAGGACTGACCATCCAAATATTATGCAAGAAAACACTATGTACATGTATATGACAATTTACACTTTCTCACCAGCATTGTTAGTGGTGCCCCAGATGGTTCCAACAACCAGAAAATTCCAAAGGTACACAACTGATTACACCTATTGACGTGACTTCCACAAGATTCTTACGAAACAGTTGCAAATTAGTCTACATTATTATCATAAACGAGTGAGTTTTCTTTGCCCCAAAAAGGGCCGCAGTTCATCGAAATTGAATAATTAATGGTATCGGGTAACATTTCAGTCCATTAATTCCCTGGGACAATTCAAAGTGAGCTTATTCAAGGTTATGTTGTCTCTGGAGACAGACCTCGGCTCCCCTTGTTTAATACCACGTCACCTCCGCTTAATACGACATAACGTGGGTAATCATTGAGTCATGGGTCAGTGAGGGGGGAGAGGAGTATGCATGAGTAGTGTGTGTGTGGGGTAGGGGGGTGATTAACAAGCTGGACCCAATTCCACCAGAGCAGCTCCAGGATCCCCACGAGGACCCTTTACATTAGGGATGGACCCTTTACATTAGCGAGACACCGAAAGTCGTCCAGTTTCCCATTAGAAGCTCGCCGTCCCGACGTTTTATGTCCCTTTTTGTGGCCGGCCAGGCGCTGGCTATCTCTGGCCAAGGGGTCAAGGTGTCTGTCTGGACGCGTGGTGCTGACTGGTGGGGGCCGGCTTCAAAGGGAATTGGGTCCGGGCTGGGTCCTCCTGGGTCCATTATACCCCTGTGTGGGTGACATTATCGTAATGAGCGCCCATGCGGTCCCTACACTCTCCCCTCATTACCTTCAACCTTATGGGGTACTGGACAACATCGAGAATCCCGAAAGTGAAAACACTGAAAACTTTTCTCTCACGTCTCCATTGTCTCTTGTAGTACAAGATTGGAAACGTGGAGGCTTGGTTTGAAGTGTGGATGGATTAAAATGTAAATTACGTCCTTTCTGTCTTTATGAATGGGATGCCTGCCGCTGCTTGTGATAAGACCCTGTCCCGAGTCATTACCTGAAGGAAGCTGTATAGAGACAGGGGGCTCATCATCCAAACTCCGGACAATTTCCGTTCTTTCGGAAACTGCGAGGTGATGAATTGGACCCTTTGGAGACGCAACAATGACACTCGTTGATCAAGAGGGCCATGAAATGACATCAATGTAAATGAAGAACCATATTTTAGGGGCCATTTTCAAAGCAAACAAAAACCTGGGGGTCGTCTTCGCGAGACAACTCTATTGGTTACGCAAGACACTATCTCTGGGAAAGAGACCCATCTCCAACTCTCAGTTGCGTTTTCAAGATTGGCCCAATACTCGGTCTAAGGATGAAGTACCACATAGGGATTTTCTTCAATTAACTCACACTTCGAAAGTTTCAATCTCTTTGAAGCTATTTGAAGATGAAGTTCCCCTGAATACTCATTAAGTAATGCTTTCGGATTAAGTTCCATATATTCGCTGAGAGCTGGTGGTCACCCCCATCCACCCACCCACAACCCCACCCCACCCCCACACACGCCAACCCCACACACCCCAACCCTTCTCAACACTTCTTAAGTAGCAAAGCTAATATCAGATTTGTACTCATCAATAAAATTTCAAACATAAATATAGAATTAATAAATTATTGCAGAAACCTAATAGTCAGTAAACCTTTAATTACGGCAAACACTCTTAAGGTAATAAGCCTAGCAAATTAAAGCTTAACATTTGGTGTGCAATTAAACATGGTGTAAAATATCCACCAAGATCTAAGACGGCCTGTCACCTTACTTAATCCCTGAAACTACTCAAATACTTCGCTAACCTCTATATTTTCCTGAAGAGATTATTTGTTTTTCAATTTTAGAAACTGAAAGTGTAATAACACACCAAAGCTTGTATCCCTGTACACATTTATTTAGTTCAGCCATCTGTTGTAGCAATCTGAAGAACGCAATCGTTCACTAACTGCTCCCAATGTACATACAAAGCCTATAATGTATAAGCCAAGAAGGCAATATGGACATCGAAGGACGGTGTATTAAAATTGGCCCCTGAGGTGCGAATCCCAGCTCCCTAAGGCTAAGGAAGTACGGAGGGGTGCCTTAAGAATGAACCAGGTACTTACGTTGTCTATGCAGATACAGAACAAGTGTTGAGTCTAATGTCTCGAAATTTCAGACTAATTTTCAATGGATGTTCGCTTGCAAGGTTACGCCCAGAACAGATTGACATAAAAGAATCGAAATCGTGATTTTGATCTTTCCTGTCACGTTGCATAATATAAATCAATGTGTAGGGTGAAAATTCATTTAGAAAGCATAATTATTTTTACATCGAAGTACATGCACACACAATATTACCCCATAGGAGTCTGTATGTGGTAATGTATCCGAATGCCTTTAAATAGAAGAGCACGCAAATTATGAAACAATTAGCGACAATATTGCCACATGCTGACATGTATGCTGTAATGTATCTGAGTCGTTAAATAGCAGAGCACACAAATTATGGAACAATTAAGGCTGCGGACAGCAGCAATGCAAATATACTTACCCCTACGCTACATTAATTCAATTCTGTGGCCATTTCAAGCCATGTTGAACATGCAATTATTGACACCAGTGTCACAATGTTACATGACACAACAACACAAAAAAATCGGGTTCAAGGTGGTGTTTCACATAACACCACTCTTAAATTTGGAAACACCTTTGTAAAATTCATATAACCTTACACGCTGAGAACTTCCCTTTAAATTGGAAATAAATTTACAGTATACAAGCTTACATATACGAAGCCCGCCCCAAATTTGAAAACAAGCACATGCTCACACGGAGAATAATGTTCATGGGCGTGAGTGGGATGACAATGACAAAGTTTTGAATTAGATTTGGGCGGACATAAGGCAATGTGTGCGAATCAACTTATAATATTGTCTGAATGCTACTGGGGGATTCTACTGGATCAAGTACCTGTCAGAATGTGGGATGTTTGCAAACAATTTAATCACCTGAACATTATGCACAGCTGGACCCATAAAAATCACATTAGTGGAAAATCAGCGAGAATTAGTGGACAATTTTTCGCACTTGAACGTCCATAATGCACGCAGTGAGGAAAATGGTGCTTGCTGTGTCAGACTTCCCAGGAAAAAACTCCGGACATGGATAAAATAAAAGAAACAGCTTGTTTTAATGTTTATCCTTTGTGACCAATGTCAGGATCAAATGGTCCTTGGTTTAAATGAAAATTATTATCTCATATTAATTTCTTTAGGGTCAATGATGCTAACCCTAAAAAAAAACATAATTATTATATCATTGTAAGTACACCACAGAGGATGTAATAAAAGTCTGATTTCTTCTTCAACAAAAACAATTATTTTTTTCTAATCCCGAAATTGTAATTTTTATACCCATTTAAAATTTACAACTATCAAAAACTCCTAAAATAATGTTCCTATTTTTAAAATGGATCAAAGTTTGATGTTATTTCAATATGCAGTCATCACATTTTTACACACATTTACAAAGTAACTTAGTATTCTAGGTACATCTCCAAGAGTGATAAATTTGGACTTTTCCTCAAAATTTAATTCAAAATATTTCAATAATACACAAATTAATAAATTCTGAAAAATTGAAAAGTTCAGTTTACAAAGAAATCCATTGATGAGCATACAACTATATAGGGTAGGGCACCACAAATACTCTTATTAATATGTAGCATATACATGTATGATAAGATTAAACTTAAATTTTTTTGCATTTAATAATATGTGAACATTACTATTGCGCCAAATCCACACTAAAGCTTGCTCATAGTGATACATCATTATCATTGGTCAATGAATGGATCAATGTGCTCTCATTTTCTTTCCATTTCTTCTTCATGAAGATCATAATTCCTTAAGAAAGTACTAATTATCTATGGATAAATCTTTGTTTTTCAAATTGTAATTAGCAAGATGGGCATTTCTGATGATCTGTGTCCCAAGTTTTGTAGGTACAATATCCCCTCGATATAACGCTGAAATTGGGTTCCATGACATACCCCCCACATTATAGTACCCGCCTTATACAATATTGCAGGGAAAAATAAAAATGGGATCCCCGCCTTATATCCGAATCCGCTGTATATCGGACCGTGTTATATCGAGGTGGCACTGTAAAAATGTGGTGACAGTTGGCATACTACACATAAACCTGTAAAATAAGCCAGTTCAACAGCAAGTGGGTGGGTTGGTCGATCACACTCCCCAAGCTCATCGGTTCATTTTACCATCAAACCTCCACCCATAATCCATTTCCTGCCCCTCTTCAGTAATTGCCAAAAAACCTGACATACGCTTTCCTCGTAAAACATCAATTCCGTTAAAATGTACAACACCTCTGAATAAGTCACACGGTCGATGCAAAATTTTTACCATCGTACACCGTTGTCTTGAGAAAAGCAGCATTCAATTTTTTTCAAAGGGTGCATGGCTAAACATGATCATTGGACCTCATAAAACATTAATGTTTAGTGAAATTTCAGACAATTGAACTGTCTCGGAAGCCGGGATAGTTCAGAAGTCGTCATAAAGCAGACTTGGGATACCTGAGTAACTCCAATTGCGAATGGAGACCCCGAATGCATTCTCTTTTAACTGCCGTGGGTCGGAGGTCGAACAGTAATGTCTGCTCTTGATCTGAAGGGTCAGATACTCTCTAAACAAAAGTGTTGCTCTTTCGATGAAACTCTCATCAGCGACCAAAGCAGAACAGATTGTTTATTGCCAAGCCTGGTCTTCAGTTGACAAATTTAGTCACAGTTTAGTGGAAAGATGGAAATATGACAATGGTGGCCCAAATTCCTATGTCGTAGACCCAGACGTATGGAGCCGTAGAAATCTACCAAGATAATCTGACTGACACTCTTATTATTTCTCTGAATGCAAATTTTATGAAACATTAGTAGCATTATTGTTTTTGAATTGAACTGGAATAGATTTGAAATTAATTAACATGACACTGTGATAGGTAAACCATAGTATTATTGTTTTTGAATTGAAACTGGAATAGATTTGAATTTGATTAACATCTCATTGTGATAAGTAAAGCCTATTATAATGCTCACTGAATCTTTCAATCTCTCGAAACAATACTGAACCTGTCAAGATTCATCTCATAAATCATAAACCAACCAGTTTGATATTCCGTCTCGGAAACAATACAATTCTACTTTTCAACATTTATGTCTTCTGTGGATGTTCATGGTGATGAAGGAATTAACCCTCTTTATGCTGAAGGGTACTGGAAATGCTCTAAATAGCAGTGTATTTGCTTTCCAGCAGAGAGAGAGTAAAAACTATATCTTTTAAGAAAGAAGAGAAAACAAGACAAAGAAAAAAGTCACCCCACACCCCACCTTCAATCTGTAAAAAAACACCCCAAATAAACAAAATAAAACAATGGGGGGAAATGGAAAAATGAAACAATAAAAAAACAATACATGTACATGTATTAGCAAAAATTTAATAAATTAAATAATAAGACCCAAAGTTTCATAAACAATTTTTATTAAAAAACCAGAGCATCCGTAATGCTGTGAGAAACCGTACATTCTGGGAACACCTTAGAACTATATATTATTCTATTCAACAATACATGTGAACAATACACATAAACAACTCAATAACCACTATCTGCATCCAGATTTTCAAATCAGCAACTCTTTGATGGCGACAGTTAATATTCCTATAACAAGCTCCTCCACTGCTATTTCCTTCCATTTGGACACGTCATCAAACAGTTGCGGGAATCATCTACATGATGACAATCTCTTATTGCGAACCAATCAAACTAACACTTGGGAGCTAATCTTTATTGTATCTGTCTACCGGTGCTCCGAGTCAAACAGGGATCTGTTCAAACATTGGCAAAGTTTAACTGAAAGAGTCGCTGCTATAGAATTTGAAGTGAAAATTGTGTAAATATTTGTGCTCAAAGTTACACTAACTTAATTATTGTTATTAATCTTGGTCAATGTATTTTGAAAACTTGAAAGGAAAATTAATAATATTAATAAGAATAACTTTTGATATTACATGTATTTATATTGGACAATTAGTAATTTAATTCTGTTGCAAGATAAACCTTGATTTCATCTTTGGTATTTACGTTTCAATTTTGTCAAATTATAATTTTTATGACATATTATTGTAAATTTTCTATTTGTAGTTTGCAATTCATCTGAACAAATCCAAAATTAATGAACTTTCTGTTTGACATTAACATGGACATAATAATAAAAGCTATATTACTTTAATAATTCATGAAAACGTGATTATTATCATAAAAGAATATCAGTGTATCTATTAACAGAGCTGATAGCAATTAATATTATCTAGTGATCTTCTATGCCTATTATTCTTTATATATATAATAGACTAAATCACAGGTTTTTTAAACAAAATATAGAAAGGGCCAATAGATATTTTGTGGGAAAGTTTTCTATCAAATTTCAGAACTTGGCTTTAAGGAGAAACTGGTGCCTACTGCCTAGAAATACACACAAATAATAAAAATAAAAAGTAAAAAGTTAGAAAAGTTGAAATTTCGCTACTGAATTCACTTTTCACTTTATGTAAAACACAATCTTCAGTACATTTGACCTTGAACTTAGAATTATTTAATCTTTGATCACTATCAGGATAACAACCGTGACTACATGGACATTCCTTCTCACAATACATCACAAGCACGCAACACACCAAAGATAACACAGAACCTGTACATATCCAAATCTCTAATTGCAATTAGCTACACGTCCTTTGAATAATTCTCAAAGAGAAAACCACGACAAGAACCTTTTAACAGTAATTCCTCAAATCCGTCACCTTACGGACAAAAGCATCAGAAGGTGCAGAACAATACCTACGTAACAACACCTACATGCGGGGACGTAATAATTTGTCAAACTTCTTGAGAGATGTTGTTCTTTAATGAGTAAAATATGAGAGTTAAAGAGATAATGTGCTATTTGACGTGGCAGTAGACAAGGGATTGAGATATGGAGGAACACGGATCATCAAGACTGTGATGACATCAAACAAGCACCTGCTTTGAAGATGGTAATCCCGCAACAAGAGTCAAGCCCTGGCTGTGATCATTACATTGCAATCTCCATACGACATACAGAGAAGGCACTCAACAATAAAATTGTCTCACCTCAAATCCTCTGACCCCCACCCCCCAACTCTCATCCCCACCCTGAGGCACTCCGGCACTCTAAGAGTGTCCAACTCACAAAGGAAACCAGTACAACACATTTACCATAAGTGATGTTTTTTTAAGATAAAGGAGATGAACACTATTCGACTTTTAAAAGTTCCATTTCATGGATTTAAAAAACATCTTTTAGATGCTTAATATGCGAAATAAGAAGATTTGGACATATTAGAAAAAGAGGATTTATTAACAATATGTATTGTGACGCTTTAAGATTTATACTAATATAACAATGGATCAAACAAATGTTTTGATTAAATATCAAAGAAAAGAATAATTAATAACCTTTAAAAATTAAATTAGCAATAGTCAACAACAACTATAAATTAATTTAATACAAATTCCCCAATAGTTTGGCTAGGTGAACAGTCTATACATTTCGTCTACTATGGGTTAGTTACCACAGTTCATTAAGATTAATTAAGTAAATTAGCCAAGACAATGATGAGAGGACAGTCGTAATCCGACACACTGTCAGACAGACCCTTAGTGTCGATCTGTCAGCATGTGACACTAAGGAACCGAGACACAGCACAATCAATCCTATCTTTAGATTTAATGAATATTAAATTAATTTTAAATCATACCGAAAATAACAACAAAACTAATTAAGCCATACATTTACGGCATACTACTTCTATGAAATGTGGGGATAAATATTATACCGATTTATAATACCATGCAAATGTCTACTTGTAAATGTAATTTAATTTTCATTTAACAAAAAAAATAAAAAAAATATTGTTCTAATTAAAAAACCTCAATGATCATTCAGATTACATATACAGTACTCAATTTTATCCATGAGTGAAATTTGGTTAATTTAGCTATGCCTAATGAATAGATTTCTGCTATACAGAATATGGCTGGTCCCATATGGCTAATTGCAATTAAGCGCATGATAAGAAAACAATAGTAAACAAGGACATGCATCGACGCCGATCAATATTATGACAACAAATTATAACACATTGTTAATTACCGCCCATCCATCAACACAACATAATTGTAATTTGAGTCTCGTAAAGTAAATATTTATCTTCCTCACGTGCTAACTGTAAAACAATTGCTTACAGTTCATAAACAAATACTACTGATGAGGGTCATCATCGACAAGTATACATACTTAATGAGGCAATCAAGATTGTTCTGTTTGAAATATGTGTTAACACTTTAGGGAAACATACCGTAAAGAACCATGAACAGCCACTGATTTCTCTGAGAACTGAAGATCATTCCAATTTAAAATATGTCGACACCTTCTAATTAAAAAATAACCACACCTTTCAATTAAAACCTGCTTCTCAAATTGGAAATGGAAGATTTTATTATTATAATTAAGTCAACAATAATATAAAGTCAGCAGACGTTTGGAGTGAAATTTCAAAGTCTCGAACAATAAAAAAAAATCTCTCGATAATTAAAGTCGAGATTGGAAGTTAGCCCAACTGTTGACTTGTAAATTGTGTTTTAAATTCTAGCACTCAATAAAAATTTGATACACAATAACAATCACGCTACACAAGGGTGTCAAATTTACTAAAATTGCCTTTTAACTATGAACTGATGAAGATCAGGTTTCTCACAGTGGCTTTTCCCCCACTGACATGCCGTTTTAACATCTCGGGGACATGCTATGAAATTCTCAAATACAATGTAAGTCTCCCAGATATAGCCAATTATTTTAATCAGGAAATCATTATTTTGTTGGAACTTCACAGAAAAGCACAACATCCAACAGCGGGTTGAACACGTAAAGCTGGTTATGGTATTATCGACTGCACGCTAAGAACAGTTATCATTGTCGAAGACAAGAACAGTTGATATACTTTAAGAACCTCATCAGGGGATGCATTAGCATGTGGCTTCTGAAAGCTTGGCAATGTATTGAATGAAGGGTAGGTGATTTGTATGAGTGTGGATGGCTTGTAGGGGCGATGATAGACTATCAATGGTCTCAGAGGATGAAAGTAAATCATTTTTAATAAATTCTACTGATGGGTTTAATATTTGTATATTAAAGGAGCCTCTGAATTTCTTTAACCTGTTCCCCAGAAAACTTGCTTTTGTCCATGGTAGATATTTGGAATAGGAATATTAGAGAACAGGGTCTGTGAGAC
>JAULBP010129852.1:0-16671 GCA_032355345.1 Lepetodrilus pustulosus | reverse complement strand
TCTCTCTCTCTCTCTCTCTCTCTCTCTCTCTCTCTCTCTCTCTCTCTCTCTCTCTCTCTCTCTCTCTCTCTTTCAGTTTGTCACTTCCATTACAGTTTGGGGTTTCAATAATAAAATAAAATTGTCGGGTTTTATGTAGCGAGGCACATTTTTTTAAACTTGGAAAATAGCATACACCAAGACATAATTAATATCCACAGAATGAATCTTTCACAGTAACTTTACAGTTATCTATCATTCATATTTCTATGAGGTACAGGCACGTTATTATGAATCAATAGACATTGCAAAAACACAAAGCTTGCAATTTGTCTGCTCTAAGCTATTCCAGATTTGTCGTTTGTTTTCTTAGTAACTGTAATGTTGAGCATCAACTCAGACATGTACATGTGGCAACTACATCCATACATCTCCTGCCAAAGACGAGTGTCCGTATCTGTCTGTGGCATGCTGAGAAACGTCTTCCTCCGTTGTGGCAAATTTAGCACATCCAGTAAGAACACCGATTAATAAGAATTTATTTTTTGGAAAGAAAATAAAACAGGAATGCCTATGGTCGTCCCTTACAGTATATTTTTAGCCTTTTAGAGTCTTCAGATGAAAATTGTTGATAGTGATGCATAGCATAGTTTATCTAGATTTGATTCTACATGAATTAAATGCAGGAGAGGATATATTAATGTTCACATTATCATAAAAACATTGTCGATATGTACAATATCTTAACGTAAATGCTGATCTAGCATGAAGCATGTGATTTTCTCATCACTTGAAGGAAGTATAGGAAGGCAGATAGCAATTGGAATTCTGTTCTGTTTATTTTTAATGATATACATGTACCTCTTGAGTGGGTTCCGTCCAAGGCTGTTATTGTTCTGCATCTCGGACATGTTCCTCGCAATATTGCTGCTCATGCCTTACATGTTACGGAAGTCCTTCAATCGTCCTTAATATACTCTCATTTTGCATCATTTACGTTTCTTCACTTCTCAGTCTTCATCTCAAGTACTTGAAATGATAGCAAGTATCTGGAAGTATCGGATAGTGTAGGAGTAACTGTCGGAGTAACTGTCGCTTTGTGACAAACAATGTCCCTAGACCTACTAGGAGTAAGGACATTGCTTTTCACGAATACACTGTTGTGAGTACGTTATCTGACTTAGGATACTGTTAGTATCTGCTTGATGAACATGCCTGTTCTCTCAGTAGATGATTACATAAATATCCTGTTCCATGCAGTTTGTGTGAACGTGTTGTGAAGCACATGCTGTTGCTGGGTATCTCTGAAAATACTTGATAAATTTTGTGTGATATCTTTGTAACTTACATAGCTCGCATGGTAGACCATAATGCTTATGGCTAGAGATTTAGATTTTCATTCTGACCATAGTAAAGATATCATAAAAACATTGTCGATATGTACAATATCATAAAATCATTCAAAACCAAACTTAACTCATAAAGCCACTTCTAATAGCAAGATGTTTGCCTACTATGTCCGGTTTGATGTGAAGCCTCATGTGCGCACAGAGCACTTATTACCATTGTGAATGATGTGCTATGTAAATGCAATTATTATTATTATTATTATGATAATAGATTGAAGCCTGAGCTAACCTGATCTAACAGGATGGAAGTCCTTCAATCGCTATTACCGTAATGCAATCTCATTTTGCATCATTGAAATTTCTTCACTTTCGAGTCTTCATCTCAAGTACATGTATTTATAATAATACCAAGTATTGTAAGAAGTATAGGATAGTACATGAACAGGACTCGTAGAGTTTGATCCCGACTGTAATCAAGATATTTTATGATGTGTGATGATAGTTTGAAAGGTTTAAGTTAACACAATCTTCAAGTAAAGAAATTCAATAGTAGGATGAGTTTCAAAATTTTACACTCATTAAAGATATGCCATGGTGCCCGTTCCTCAAAACATTGTAGCCTACAATTGTTGTAAGTCAAATTTTCAGAAAATGCTACAAAGCAAGTCTGGTTGCATGAACCACTTTTATCGCTACTATAGTTTTCTCTAACCATATTCTCAAGTATTGTAGCGATAAAAGTGTTTTATGCAACCACACTTACATTTGTAGCGGATTCTGAAAATTTGACTTATGACAATTGTAGGCTACAATGTTTTGAGCAACAGGCCCTGGACAGAAAATGCTATATTCATAGAAAATAATTAACAGATTTACAGTGGAAAATAAAGGTGGATGTAGTAATAGCAATATGTAATACTGCAATAGCAAGACGTTACTAGGTCGAGTCTAATAGCAATTTTCTAAAATAATACTAATTATCTGGAACAATATGAAGTGTCTATGATAATGACAGTTCTATTGA
Organism: Lepetodrilus pustulosus; assembly: GCA_032355345.1. Lineage (NCBI taxonomy): Eukaryota > Metazoa > Mollusca > Gastropoda > Lepetellida > Lepetodrilidae > Lepetodrilus > Lepetodrilus pustulosus. The sequence goes on along the minus strand of JAULBP010129852.1, from coordinate 14,319 downwards.
ATAATAGAAAGTCCAAAGAGTAATAACAAGCCTATAAAACAGTAGAAAGTACACATTTGGAATAGTAGCATGTCTGTGAACTGGAACATCTGTTGAATAGTAGAAATTCTGAAATACATGTAGTAGCAAGTCTATGGAAAAGTAGCAATTCTGTAATAGTAGCACATCTGTTGAATAGTAGAAAGTCTGAAATAGTAGCAAGTATAAGCCAGAATAAGAATTAAATAGCCTAGTCTATGAAATGCTATGCGACATCATGGCAGTTTCACTGATCAGTTCTACAACCACCATCATTATTAGCTATATTCTCTTATGATGACATGATGTATATAATAGTAAGACAGCTTTGGTTTCTCATGCTGGCTGTGGTACCTAGGATATATCGAGGAAATGTGTGCTTTTTGGAGAGACTACTGTCAGCGAAAGTTTCCTCGAGTAATATCGTACTTCCTACTGTCCACTTGTGACGTACTGTCGTCTTCCTTACAAGGTTCCTCTCTACTTCACTTACTGTCACTGACTCTATATTTATTTCCACATTGGCTAATTTCTACTTCCGCAGAATACTGTAAAGGCGTTTTTGTAATATTTAGTTTCTCTCTCACAAATGGTAAGTAGTTTCTGGAGAGATGTGTCTGAGTGGCGTGTCAAGTTAATTCAAGACAACATCTGCCATTGGTTTTCGTAAGTAGATATGCACCTTATTCAAGTATACTACTCAACAAACAAACAAAAAAAAGATGCTCCGTATAGTAGCATTAGATATTTTATGCTATACTTTTCCTATATTATCTGGAGTAGTATACATATGTTACGGTAACTAAAGTGTTAGTCGGCTATGGGTGAGATATTCCCGCAGCACTAATTCATTCATTCAGTATACGTATGTGGATTACTGATTTATTACTATATTTTGTTGAATTAAGAACAAACCACCACCAGTGTTTTCTCTATTAACATACTACTTTTTTTTAGATCCATCTATGCATATGTGCATGTTGACACTGTCTATTGATGGAATGAGAGATGGTGTTAGTGTTTGTGTTGCCGGTATATGTGCCAATCAAAGTTGGATGGCACAGACTTATAAAGCATGTAACACCATTGCTATTAAATGGCCTTGGGATTTGACCCACATGATTACTCTGTGAAATAATGGGCCTGCCCTCAACCCTACCTGTGATTATCTTCCAACACCTGTAATTAAGCAGAGGAAGGATGAAATTAGCCGGCACTTCATGGGGGAGAGAGGGATATTTGAGGCAATTTGGCCTTGGGCCCTTATTGGAAAATTTCACACCATTGTTTTAACAGCTGAGGCATAGTGCTTTATGTTGCTTGGATCAAAGCGTACACTTTAGGATGCCTTATTGGGCATAAGAGTTCTTCATTGAATACACAGCCATGAGAGAAGATAGCTCTCAATTGATTTATTTTTGTCATTGTGTTTGCTTTGTACATATCTGAAAATATATTGCGTTACTTGAAAGGTAAATTTTAAATTAGTGTTAATACAATTTAAAAATACCCACTCCCACCCCCAACAAACAATTTCAAATCATATTGTATTTTAGTTTATTTATTTGACTAGAACATGTATGCTCTTTTGGGTTTGCATGTTATGTTATTCTCCACCATTTTTTCTGTTATTTTACACACTGAAGCTTTCGACAGAGTAAACATTCCTTAATTACTATTGATCTTTGTTATAAAAAATTGAAACTTATGATCATGTTAGTTCTACCTTGGGGAAAAGAAATAACAGTATGATGGAGTAAGTGCATTATTTTATATTATTATATACTTATTTCATCATCATCAGTATGGTATGTAAATTCTTAGTTTACTATATTCTGAATGTTATTATCAATTATATTTTAAGTAGAATAGTACTCTTTTATTCTCTAACTTAAATGTTCTTGACATTTTTTTTGACAAAATTAACACGAGGCATTTGTTCTCAATCGAAGATTCAGCCATACTGCTCACTATAGAAACCAAATCCGCAATGCAAATAATATGTCTTTTCTTCGACTCGAGGTGTGGCTTTCAAAACTTTAAAGGCAGAACGCCATGACACTCTGATCGAGTTGAGGACATGTATGCTGAATGTGTGAAATGGATGGACATTTATGGACGTTAAAGTTTCTACCCACAAATCCCGATAATTTTGAATTGCAGCGCACATTGTGCCATCTATTCCCGTGAACCGTGTTCAATGTATAGCTGTGTGTCTTCTCGCACTGTGCTAGGTAAACAGAATCTATGCAGATCAATGCAGTCTGTTTATTAATATTTCACACAACGCGTGGATAACTGGATCGTGTCTGAAGACCTAGGCTCGTGATTCTGAATTCGAGTTAGCGTCTGCGCGTGAAGTGGGAGCTACATCATGGCCGATGGAGGGAACTTCGGTGAGTACACGACAGCCACGGAGAATATCGTTCCGAGTCGGCGGAGGAAGTTTGCCATCGACTAATCTCATTGGTCAATAATTTTCTTCCATAAGTCCTGCATAATCTCATTTTGGTCTGGAGTTTGTGAGAACGGGAACAGTTGTGATGTAGGAAGACTGGTCGAAATGCACTTGGCTCTTGTGTTGATAGTGTAAGCTTTTAGCAGGGCAATACTTAGTCAACATGCACAACTTTTGATGGTGCTACTGAATTTGCTGGACTAATTACCGCAACAAAATCAATCCCACAACAAAGAACTTCTAAATCGTGCCTGTTGTAATACAAGAATTTGCTCAACTCAACTCTAGAAATGCAATAAAGAGCATGAAGGATATTTTCAATTCGGTACAACTGGTAATAAAAGACCTTGCTTCTACATTGATTCTTAGCGTGATGTTTTCATGTCGATCATCGGGATGACTTTGAATGTCTTTTGTATCGCTCGCCGTTGTCCATAAAAACAAACATTGACAGTCTACTGCCATTCATATCTATCTCGGTAATGGCATGCAGTGTTGTAGTGATGGTATATGTTTAATTATCAACAAAAGCATGATTGAGTTATGGTTATCAGGACGATGACAACTCAACATACTAAGCCTATTTAAGTACCAACCTAAACTCCTGAACTGCCTCAGCTCCCTGGGGAATATACCACCAAAGCTGATTCAAAGATTGACAACCAATTTACAATCCGTCCATGTGAATTGGGACTGACAGATTTAAGTACACTCATATTGCATAAAAGGTGCCATAATGCCCTTCATAGAGAAGAATATAATGTATTTTCTCTGAACCTTTGGAATCGCTTTCATAAACCTTACATGGTGTGCACATGCAAAGTGAAAACCAGAGTATTATTAACAGTTGTTAATTTTTGTTCTTCTGGATGAATCAAAATCACAGCTATTTAGGGCAATGATGGTTGCCCTTTTTACCGAAGAGGTTAACAAATTGGAACAGAAAACTTGTTTGTCAGAATTCTGCAATCGCCAGGAACCTGCCAAAATGACATTTCTATATTCTCGATCACTTTATGAATATTCTGTGATTTAATATTCCAACATATCAGGCTGCAGGTGCAATTTTCAGAAGACTGCCATATTAAGAATTGAAATCGAGCTAATCAAGTCGGTTTTCATGAAGTTTCGTTCAGAAGATTGCTATCATAAAATAAGAGAAAGGATATGAACATTATCCCGGACTTGGGGGGTTGGGGGTGGGGAAGAGGCTGTGTGGGATGAGGGGGAGAGAAATGACCTTTGATAAATAATGTGTGACTGGGGATGTGGTCTTGCCGTTTGAATTAATTTGAATTAATCTGTTCCACACAGGGTAGATACTGTAGAGTCAGAGTGAGGGTGAGATTACATCTTGGAGCTCCTAACTGATTACGTTTCCTTGTGGGTATATATCCTAAACTGTAGTCACGAACGTCGCTGAAATGGGAATGACTGGAGTGGAATTCTACACTAGAGTTAAATCGTCTTACGATCATCTTTCCAGGGCGGATAGTTGTTCTTTTGTTGAATTCCCTTCCCTGTCATCTACAGAAAACAGCTGAGCTTGTCAACAGTTGTAAATGTTTGATGACTTCATCATCTTTTACAGAGAAAATTATGCAGGTTGAGAATCGGTGAAAATGTCAACAACATTCGTTGAAATTTAGATGTGACACTTAAAATTCCAACACAATTTGGACCTGTGGTAGGTTAAATACAATACATCGGTAAATCACTTTAAAATTATAAATTTGTAGTAAACTCACTGAATATCAGGCTGCAGTGATACTACAATATAGTAAATAAAATGTAGATTTATGATGCACTGTATCCATTAACATATGTTTAATCTCTAAGCGTTACATCAAAAGAGTATAGGTGATTAGTGGTAGAATATTTTTGAGAGGTCATTTTTTTTTAGGTTGCATTTGAAAGAGCAGAAATATTGGCTGAGCTTGATTGCCAGAGGGAGATCCTTCCACAATCTGGTTGGTGGTGTTTTGCAATGATAATTTATTTTATTTATTTTCAGCATCAAACATCCAATAATGATTTGGATTAGTGATGGACTAATGAACTGGGTATCATTTCTCTAAGCTCTCTCATCTACTACAAGACCATAAGCACTCTCGTAGCGATCTCTAATACATGGAGCTCATGCACTTACGAGAGCGCTATGGATACGAGTGCTTCGAGAAATGATACCCTGGAGGTTACTGACATAAATACGAGATTATTGATGTTCATGACACAATAAATGTATTACTTATGCTTTCCCTCCCACATTAAGCAAACAAAATTGATGAAGGTGTAACTTCCTATGTTTATGATTCCTAAAGATTTTCAACAAGTGAGAAAAAGCAAAAGCAAATGAAGACTTCAAGGTAATCGTTTATAAAAATAGATAATTGCATCTCATGAAACAATGTAATTCATTCAGGCCAGACATGCTCGAGAGGTAACATACAACTTCTCCATTGTATTGGAACACCGGTCTCCATGTTTTTACCTGTAATCAAGACGCAGGTGAGACAAATGACGTCCGGTTGTTGGCCTTTGTCCACCAGCATTGACATTCTCCTCGCAAGGATCATCATCTAGTCGCAAAGTTCGCCTTAAAATAGTCTCGCCTCGCCCCTAGACGACCGGCGTACACGTGCATGCATTGCTTTTACTCGCACCATGTCATCGGGGGCCGGGGAATATTTCATCTGAAGATGTTATTTCTGGTGGATGTGTGTCTGATTGGGAATCTGGAATCGGGATTCATTGTTTCAGGATTATCTTAAAGCTTTCACTAAATTGGTTCAGTTGTGTAAAGATTTTGTGTTTGAATTGGTTCAGTTGTTTGGATTTGTTTGATTAGTTTTTGGTATGATATTGCTGTCATATACAAACTGATGATGTTGTTTTTTGAGAAAGATATATTTTACCATCAGATATCGATGATTCTGGTATGAATATAATTGTGTCATGAAGTGTTCAATTGGTTGAAATGCCTATAGAATTATTATTATTTATGTCTTTAGAAATTAATTCAGAAAAAGATTTGTAATTAAAGGATTCTTACACCGCCTATTAATTTGTGATGTTTAAGGTGTACAAAATTGTTAGCCTCTGAAATTCTGGGTACTTTTATTTAAAAGTATATATTTAAAAAAATCAAATAACTTTTTATTCCTAATGTCTATTTATCATCTAAATATAGTTAATATTTCTTGAATTATTGTTTTTTCTTTAGATTTGTTTGTCTCTGGGATAATAATTCAAATGAAGAAAGAAAGTCTGTTTCAGGAACAGTAATGATGTATGTGAAACATTTATTTTAAATATGGTCTTGGGTAATGTTATTTTAATATCAGCATTAGTTATAATGGCTGTCTTGTTCTCTCGAGTAGTATGAAGTTTTAGTGTTTCATTGCCAAATGAATACCTTATGCACAAGTTCTTAGCCATGGTCAAAGCAGTGGCTTTCGGAACAGCTATAATTGCAGACTCGTGTATATTCAACGTCGTAGCTTAGACACACTGCACTCAAATAAGTTCAATTGTATGCACATATCGATAAGACATAATCATGTTAGTTATTTTTTTTGTAATCATTGATAACACCTGATTTTATCTTTACGTTTGAGGACAAGAAAGACTGTTATTTGTGGTCGTGTGAGTGGGTTTGTCTATGAACGAAGGCTATGTGCTGGTCACGGTTACACTGTTTACATACGAGGAAATCAATACGTTATTGTCAGTCAGAACTGCTCAACGATTTCGAAACACATTTCCTAGCAGACGGTGCCTGGAATAGATGTTCAGAATTAAATGACAGAATTTGATATAATTTTTATACACTATGTTTGCATTAAAAATAATGTCAAATTAGATAAAAGAATTTGGAATGTTCTATGTGCTGCATTTGGTATTGCACTAAAACTAATATCAAATTAAATAACAATTTGGTTTTTATGTGCTATTGTTGATGTTGCATTAATAATAACGTGAAATTATTTTTTGGTTGTTTTATTTAAATTGGGTGATAATGAATAAAATTAACTTCATAATTCATTGTGTATGCTAAACTGTCACTGCACATTGTTTATTAATGTTAATTAACCACTGAATGTAATGACGCCTATCTCTCTGTCCAATCAGATGCAGTCTCGTCATTATATCGGACATTACTGGTTGCTGCAGGTTCTCGCGTCCTGTTTAGCAGATCACTGATGCGCTGCGTTAAGCGGCAAGACGAGTCGCATCGCACGCCTATCTTGCAGATCTCTATCAGTATATCATGAGCTCTCTATCAGTATATCGCGAGCTCTCTATCGAAGGACGGTAGCAGCAGCTCATACTGTCGGGGAAACATTGCATTCCAGTCACTAGTGCCTGACCTATACATAGATGATTTCTGTGAAAAATGTGTAATTACGTGTTGCTTCCATGAATGTCAATGCCGGAATTGCGGTGGTAATTGCTGAAACAATTTGAGAATATTGTTTGACATTTGACATTACGGCCAGTGTCAAAGCCACAACTCTTGATATATCAGCATTACTCTGCACCTGTACCATAAATCTTTTACGCAATATTTCCAGTCTGATAGAGCGTCTGGGCATAATGGACCGGCTAGTACACAGAGTGGTCCACGGAGGCAATTTACTATAGCGTTTTTACAACAGTACATATATCACAGTGCTGCCGTTAAGTGGAGTTTGATAGTTTTTAGTAAAATCATCTTTAACTTTGCAATTTTAGAGAACCTTTACTAACAGTTAGTATGACAATATGATATAAAGAAAATTGATTATTCTTCCCTTGTTTTATAGAAGTCCAGGGATCGAAATTAACTTTAAGACTTACTAGTTCTAAGAGTCATACAAATAACAAAATACGTGAATTTCTATTGGTCTTTAGGATACCTTTAACATTAGGAGAAATGGCTCGGGCTAGCGGACTAGTGTTAATTTCGAAATCTGGAAGTCACTGTGTATCACAGTCTGTCTGTAAGTCTGTCTGTCTGTCTCTCTCTCTCTCTCTCTGTCTCTATCTCTGTCTACTACAATAGGCCCCAGGAGTATGACTAGTGAGTGAGTCACTGAGTGTTGGTGAACTAGAATATTTTACACTGTTTTCCCCAGCAATGTTGAGTTAAGGTAAACACAATATGGATCACCAGAGCCAATATGTTATTGTGCATTATTATGATCATTTTATAATACTTAAACTATACTGTATCAAACTCCCATAGTAAAAAATCTTGATTTTGTTGTAATTGTAGAGCTATGCAGTTTCACAGTTTGATAACCCATACAGTTTCACCACTCATGTATCGAATATAGATTTGTCCATTAATGAATTCTGCTTATTGTTTTGAACATTGATTTTTGTCTGTGAATTCTGCTATTTGTATTAAATATAGATTTGTCCGTCATTGATTTATACTATTTGTATTGAATATAGATTTGTCCATCATTGATTTATGCCATTTGTATTGAATATAGATTTGTCTGTCATTGAATTTTGCTATTTGTAAACCACACAGGATTGTAATTGAAACATGTCTACTATACAAACGACTATGCCTCGGTTGGCAATGCTATGGCTGGGACAGTGGATGTGTAGTTTTATCTCAGTTATGGAGATTGGCATGTCAAGCTGTACAGAGATACATGCATCAGAAACGTCAGTGGCTTCAGCTCCTGTATCTCTACTGATGTCTGTGGTCCTATTGATAATACACAAGTGCCCAATATACTGGTGCTGCACCAGCGAGCGGACCCAATCTACTTGGACGAGTCACACAAGAACAGGTGCCTACCTCTGTTTCGGACCCTTGCTAACAGTATTTCTACTAAAGAGCGTGTTTTTCAAGGTAGTTGAGTATGTCATTACACCTAGGTCCACCCTTCAGACTGTTGCTAATTTCCAGCTTAATACTAATAAGAACTATACCAGTGGAAAGATATCATCATTTAGGAAAGAGAGTGTATCTTTTTCACTGGGTCATTACTCCCCACTGTGTTGCATTTCTCGGTAAATACAAAAAAAATTGTGAAGTGGGCCGACTGTATTGTGCGATGTTGAGCGTGGACACGCCCCCCAGATAGCCAAGGGGGCGGAGTGACGAGACAGGTGATTGACAGGTCTGATCTGGCCCTGGCTTCCTGGCAGACTGTATTCCCCATTCCTGAGCCTACACCTGAATCACGGCTAAGCCCGCCCACCGACGGCCAGTAGTGACAGGAGCTCGGCCAATCAGATCGCATCCATCGTACCCAGCATGCTGACATCGTTGACGGTCATTAATAAACATTTAGACAATTAATAAGCATGGATCTGCTATAGTCACTAAGGGTTATCAAAACATTCTGCCGGTAAAGAATAGATCTAGCTCGATCAGGTATGTGTTATTGGTTTGTGTGTCTCCTGTGTACCTTACTTCCTTCTGTGTCCGTGTGTGCGCTTACTGCAACTCCAGCGGTAGTCCAAGATCACGCAGGATCCAGGATGTTAGTGTAGCAGTGGCAGCGATCTCAGCACCTTTAGTTCTCCTACTGGTTGGGTACCTGTGTCTGTGTCCTCCTCCCTATTGTCACTAGATATGGAAGGATCAGCATTACCCGTGGAAGAGTTCATATCCTGCTAGTCTTGTAGCATGAGATACAGCCCGCTTCTCTTCAGAAAGTGGAATCCAGTCATTTGAGGACACTACACTGTAGGGTAGTTGTTGATAGTTTACAACTACTCTCGGCGATAAAATATTGCTCGTGGACACTACCTTCTTTCCATAACCAAAACAAAAAGGATGAGGTAAGAAAATTATGGTTCTGATTATTGAGATTTGTGACATCATGAAACCCAGCTGGGTCTGTAGTCAGTGTCAGTAAGGTTGTGATTGATATGGGATCTTTATGGAGAGAAATTGATATACTATTGGCATCTCAGGTTTGTTTCCTAGTCATGACATCTTCAAATATTTTAAAATCCGTTGCAACATTGATGGTCAACAAAGCATCTTATTCCAGTCCATTTTAGTAACAGTACTGACAGATATTGCGAAACAATAAAAAATATTCATGAAAATATTCCTAGTTTTCAGAAAAAGGCAGTTTACCTGAAAATGATTCAAGTTCATGTATTTTATCTATAACTGTGATGGCACAATTTTTTAGTTAAAAAACCACACAACATTACCTAGTAATGTTATTACTATATATAATAATAAATAGTTGATAGTTTACTATTGTAAGCATAAAAACATGAATAGTATACAGAGGAATAGTTAATGAGAGGTTAACACGGAAACTATCTTGAAAGAAAATATACGTTCTGTGAAAGGTTAAGTATTAAATTGAATTTTAACTGCAGAGTTTAAACACCTCAGTTCCGGCTGTCTTTGAGGAAATATCTATTAATTTTTAGTTGTGAATTATCGATAGTTATGATAAAAAAGAACCAAGCTATAAAAATGCTTGATAGATTTCTTTGTGCACCTAAAGTCTGATAATAATCAAGAGTTACTGTATCAATCTACAGTTGCTGATGTCAGGAGATTGTTATATAGATAAATTGTTTTGGACATGTTTATTAGTTAATAATTTTTTTACTGGTTTTCATGAGAATGATTAGTTTGTAAGTCTTATTATTTATTTAATTTTTCATAACAGGTTTATTTGTTCTTATTTATTTTCTTGTCTACATTTCGACGTTCTCTTTTAAAATTATGTTTAAATCCTATATTTCCTAGGATATTCAAAAATAATAAAATGATTTAATGTGCATTTCTAACAATTACTAGTGGGGAAAGCTAATATATGCATGTATTGCTAAATCCAAAATCATTGATTAATATTTACGGAAAATAGTTATCATAAACAGTATTTACATGTTTATATATAGGCCTATTTATATATTAGGATAATATTAAGTGTTCTTATGAATATGAGTATTAAATTCACGATTAGTTATTATGGTGTGTTGCTTTTTAAAATACTTATTTCTATTATGAAAATATATATTTTTTATGTATAGTCTATGTATTTTAAATTGATTTTTCAGTTCATTTTTATGTTTCCATGAATAATTAATGAAATGGACATTGATTGTTAACCATTAGTATACAGCTAAATGCATATTTCATATACCTGATGTTAAAACAATTAGAACATAAAACTATTCTCTTAATTTCTTTTATGTTGCAAACTGCTGAGATAGTATTAATATAGTGTAGCCAACCCAACCACTTTGCAAGTTCCCTGAAGCTGTCTAGAAAACATCATTGTCATAAATCAAGCACATTCGTCTGTTAGGTAACAGCTGTATCGCGACAACGGCAAATTCTCCACAGTAAAGATTATAAAGATAGAACATTTTGATAATATGGAAATTTCAATATTAGATTTTATTGATCTATGCTTACGCTTATGCAAAGAATTTTTTTTCTTCTGAAAAACAATATAATGTAAATTGTTCGTATTCTTGTTATTGTTAAAGGAATAATACCCAATTTCAATGGCAGAAACATTTATACAAAATGAAATATGAAATTAAATTGACAATAATATATAGAATATAACAATGCTATTTTATTTTTTTATGAATACTTTCATTATTTATTCATTAAACAAACTGATCATTATGCATCTGAAGCAATCTTTTTATACTCAAAAATACATTAGGGGTCCTAGAAATTCAAAATTAAATCTGTTTGTATATTAAGTTGCAGGCAATGAATTCTTGCCTAGCGGTTGCCATAGGGGATTATATGATAGGACCAGAAGGCCCCTGTTTGGTCTCATAATACAAAATTTACCTTCACTAAGTGAAAATCGTAACTTGCCATTTACAGTGTAATCTCCTAGGAATAGACAATCGGGAAATGTATTCTCTTGAAAGCTTTTGGAAAATTGTGTTGTTATTCATGTAATGAACATTATTGATATTTTATTACAAGATAGTAGTGATTTTAGTGTGTTAATAATTTCCTTTTAAAAGTGAGAAACATATTTTGTTACTACATAATTAGTGGACAGTTTAGAATATTTTTGTGTTGAATTTACAATGAATTTGAATTTTTCATAAAGCTTTTATACATGTGCCTTAATAATATTATTTTACATTTAGTAGTAAAATTATTTCTAATCTATTTGATAAATAAATTTAATAAAGTGAGAATATATATTCAATATTTTTTATCACTACATATGGGTGAAAGATTCCCGCTGTGACAAAACAATAATTCACTCACTCACTCATTCACTCAATATTTTTGTCATTTCTACAATAAAGATATTTCAATGGTATCAATGTATTTAAACTGCTTTTGAAAAAAAGTCATTTCATTTCAAGGTATCCAACCATAGCCTTATTCACTGAACAACTTAATTTTGATTCTCGTAAATATAACTGAGGTTTAGTAAACCCTATTTCATAGGTTGAATAGTTGTTTAAAAAAATCACGAGCACTTGAAGTTGGAGAAAGAATGATCTAATAGCATGTGATATATGTTGGTCTGTGAGAGGTCATATTGTCCTTGCCACAAAGCCAGCTTGTGTCGGGGTAAATAGTCTTCACACTAACATTCCGACACAAACGGGGTAAAAATGCCTGGGTTTGCCCGCTTTTGTGGCACTGTGAATAGCTGTAGAGATGAGCGGTCTTATGAATTACACTTGACTTGTTTCCTGAGTGGAGAAACAGTTTTATTCAGTCATTATACAGCACTGCCACTCTGTATTGCCGAGAAATAGAGCGAAACATGGGCACCATTGCTTTGAAAAGGGCCGAGATTTCTACCGGTGATTACCAGCTCCTGTAAGCACACATAATTGTCAAATGTTCTACCTCTAGTCAGCGGAGAGGTCGGATAAGAAAAGGTGTAGTTTTGACATCAATGCTACCAAATCGGGCATAGGAGTGTCATTATTGCCACAAAATGTAATGATAGCCCGGAGAGCAAGGAAAGTGGACAGAATACACTGCCAGTGTGGCTTTACGGCAAGCTGAAAATACATCATTTTTATAGCTCCATATCAACTTTCCTCTGTATTCGCAAGCTGTTTTTCCTTTCTTTGTGAAAATTAGGGAAATTCGATCTTTAAATTGGACATGTTTGTTTAAAATTGATAAGATTTACTCTTAGTACACATGGAGATAAGGACCACAAAGAATTATTGTGTGTTAGAATATCTTTATTGCAGTGTATCACGTATGTATGTGAAAGTACCATTTGAATCCCTTCACACATAATGCAAAAGTCAAATAGATATCTTTTAAAAAAACCAATTGTATATATAGTATTATTTTCTTAGAAATAATGATGACGGTAAAAAAGATGATATTTTCCTGGACATACAAAATCGATACTTTTCTGTTTCAGTTATTATTCATTGTTCCTCATTGTTCTTCACTATTCAAATGCTAGCAATCACTGGCCGCTCTATTGTTGTATTTTCAAAAACTAATATTGCATTCCAGTTTGATATTTGGCTTAGGACAATGGATTTTAAGCACAGTGGGGAATTAAGACAACTTTTTAAATATTCTAAAGATTGCTTGAAATACTGAGTCATTTTTGGATGGAGAATCTGCATTGTTATACCTGTTTTCAATAGAATGTTGAAAGTTTAAAATACTAAATGATGCATCATGCCCCCTCGGCAATGAATAAATTGATACATGTCTTTTTACCCCACAGGACTCTAACCATATTAAGTAGCAGAATTTCCAGTTTCGTTTCATTGCCCACTATTAAATATTCACGAAAACCTTGCTGTACAATGAACCTACCTTGAAAGACTAAAACAGAATTGTGTATTTGCTATCAATACCTTCGAGACACCAACTAAATACAACATCTTAATCCAGGGTCCTAACGTCTTGTATAAAGTTCATTTCAGTGCCTTTTTCAATTTTATTAAAAAATCACACGGATATACCAATGTAAAAAGTAATTTGTGTTCTGTGCCATTTCGTACCATTGATTTCCTGTGTTATGTGACCGTTGATTATTCTTAGAGTATATCGGATCAATACAGTTAAAGAAACCAACACCTATTATTCACAGCCGAGTTGATATTATGTGGAGAAAACGGGTATCATTTCCACTGCGATTTTGTGCGGAATGCGTGATTAATGCAATCCAGTACCGTTCTTATATTGAAACATACGAGCAATCAACGTTAACTATTTCATGTCCTGGTTAATGAACGCATTTCCCAGTTTACCAAGGCAATGCCCTTGTTTATGTCGAGTTGAGCATATTTTTATGCCCGATTATCTCCGAGCTATTTGTCAGCAACTGATTATAATTAACAGTGGCAGGATTTAATTAGTGACCGGGAGGTTGGTGGCGTGGAGACAGTCTTGGAAAGATATTGACAAGATTAGTTGACATCTGGTAGACTATGTAACAGCAATAAACACCAAGAGAAAAGGCTAAGCTGTTTTTGTATGCAGTCCTGTATTAATTGATGCCAGCCCGCTCTGTTTTCTCTCTCAACACTGAGCGAGGTCTCAACAGTCAAACTGTGGGAACCGTGTTACCTATTGTTGACCAAAACACATTTCTCAGGATGGAAATAACTCGTCTTTTTAATTTGAGGGGATACTGACGTTTCTCTCCTGTCAATTTTACCCAGTTTCAAGGATCATGTACAAAATTTGCATTTGATGGATTTCGTGATTTTTTTGTTGATCGCAAGGTTTGTGTGTTTTAAAATATAATTGATTTATGTTTTGTAGTATGGTGTATGCATGTACACTGATATGCACAGATGTGTGAGCGAACGTACACACACACACACACACACACACACACACACACACACACACACACACACACACACACACACACACACACACA
>JAULBP010129742.1:0-16677 GCA_032355345.1 Lepetodrilus pustulosus | reverse complement strand
CGATATCAATCGTTAATTGATAGTTTCCAAATTGAACATTTGCACGTTTTGGATGTTGCCGGTTTGCAACTTGCACCTAATAAAATTCTGTATAATGCTGAACACACGAAAACCCTCGAAGTGTGACAGCGTTTAACACAGACCGTTGTGTTCTCGCTGTCAGGAGAGCATGTATGAGACTATAGTCTATACCCCACTGGGAAGAGTTATCCATCACGATAAAACTAGACCACTGATCCCAGAGTTATGTCCTCGAACTCGTAGTGGCTATGAGAACTTCATGAAAGGGTGCCTTCCCCACCATATTACAAAAGTGGATGTAATCGGAGAGAATATATCGAGTACTGACCTCTGCTGTTAAGTCCCGCCCATCACGGCCTGAAACAAGAGATGAGCACTTGAGAAGAAGTCATGATTTGTATACAGTGATCATACAGGGAGAAAGGGATTGGGATGGACGTTATTGTAGTCACTAGTCATAGGTGTGTTAGGAAGGGTCATTGAGGTATCCACATCCTCATTATTATTGTACTATTTGAGTGGTAAACATGAAAAAGTCAACTGGAAATTTAACAGGATAAATTGTAAAGAAATTATCTGAGAATATCAAATGAAACCATCTATTTTAGCATGTTTTGAGAATACCGACCGAGAAAAACATTTGAAATCAACAACCAGACAGATACCCATTACTTCTAAGCAATGATAGCTTCATGTCTCCAACCAATGGCTCTAATTCTTTCAAACCTACACCATACAATACGACACATGGCAGACACTGCTAGCCAGTCACAGACAGACAGAGACACAGACAGACAGACAGTACTACCACAGGCACACATAGGATCCAGGAGGTTGACGACGCAGAGACTGCTGTCCGTCCACATCATCATCGTCCACAGGTAGACAGTGTCTGTACTCTGTCAGTACACACTGTGAATGCTCCAAGATTGCTAATGGTCATGCATAATTAACCATTGAAAACTAAAGTAGCTGAAGAAATCATTACTCCAGCCAGCCAGTGACAATATTGATCTTACAGTTTTGCTTCTTCCACGATAGATTTCCACCCAGCGTCTTGTGTCAAGGATGAATATGTATCTATGTCTGTTTCTAAGTATGGTTTCAAATTCTTTTACATCTTAAAGGGCAAGGCCATAAGGATTTAGGCTAATCCTCTCAAATGGAAAACAAATAAGTTGAGCATATACAAAGCATGTGTTTCTCTTATATTGGGTACCACAAGCTTTGTTTGATATATCTGCTGAAAGATGGCAAGGCTTCAGATACTTGCACAGGATTTCTTTTGCCCGATTATGCAAGATAGAAAAGTGCGTCAAAACCAACGTTTCCAACCAATTATGTTACTATTCCACTTGGAGACCTGAGTTAATAACCGTGATTTACAGGAGTTTTGCTTACCTTATCTACCGGTAGTGGCATGCATTATTAGTACAATGTCTGTTCAGACTATTAGTGTTGGTATGCAGGTGAAGATTTCGTCTAGAAACAAGCTAGATGGAACTTAATTTACTCCAGATTAGCGCACCTTAATATTGAAACAGACTATATCTGGGAGTGATTTCCCTTGTTGAACTACATACAATGAGCTGTTAGTGTCGTCCTTTGTCAACTATTGATATCAATCGCACAAGTTAGCTGAGCGATGTAGGCTCTTTTGTAGTGAAAGTAAAGAGCGCCCGATATAAATTGAGATAAGCAATGTGCATTTTCATTTCATGGCTAGAACATTTCTTTTTTTGCGAACTTCAATTACATAATAACAACCCACAAACAAATATTTTAAAGATAGGTAAAATCGTATATTGTTGAGAAGATAATAATCTATATTTTAGTAAAAATTAAATTTTCATTAGGGCCTTGCCATTTAAATGTGAAGACTAAATAATACATACGGACACCTTGACATTGTATAAAAGTAAAGTTTGCTATTTGAATGTCTGCAATCTTAGTAGTACCTTTCTTCTTCAAATCTTGCTTAATTCTTATTTTATCTGCATAGAGAGGGTAAGGTATGTCATCATCCGAGTCATCCGTGTCATCATCGTCGTCATCCGTCGACTCGTAGCCAGCTCCATTCAGTGTACCTGGTCAATGAATTTGACAGACACTGTAAGTAACTATATAGATAAAGCTAAATTGTAATAATGTTTATCATAAATACAAAATAAATTTAAGAATAAGTCTTCCTCAAAGATATTGTAATAGTGAAGTTAAAAACAAACCTAGATTTTTGGAGAAGAACACTTCCTGAAACATCCTCAGCATCTCATCCTGAAACAGAAGCACATGAAACATAATCCAATATCCTAAAATATCACCATCTACTGACATTGGTAACCATGACAACTACTGACCAAGCATACACTTGCTCAAATACCGTTCTGCTACAATACTAGCGATACCTAACAATGCTGGTAGCGATATCTAACAATGCTGGTAGCAATATCTAACAATGCTGGTAATGATATCTAACAATGCTGGTAGCGATACCTAACAATGCTGGTAATGATATCTAACAATGCAAATAGCGAGTGCTGTCAACCTACCAGTGTCATATGTGACTGGCTATCTGTTTGAAGGAGGCGATAGGCATTACTCACTTGCTTGAAATGCTGAAACAGAAAAAGGTGTCAATGACCATGATTACTTTAAATGAAAAATTATACCACACGTATATTTTTCACATCCAATTGCTATATACATTTCATATAAAAAAAAAATTCAATATACAAACGTCAGAGCATACTGTATGATACATGTATCATGTGATCCAGTTCATTAAACTTTAAAATCAAGGTTAAGTTGGCTTAATTCCATAAGATTTATACTGAAGAAACATAGTAAGTCTACATGTCTGTTCAAAAATATTTGATTTTGAGGAAATTTGTTACCTAATTTCACTAAACTAATCGAAGTCTACGTGATAGGAAATATATTATACAATTACATTGTATTAATGAATTTTAAAATACTGCCATATTTACTTTTTTTAAATACATCATGATAATAACGAAAATAAAAATGGGATCCACATCCGACTGCGGTTTATCTAAATCCACGGTGCATTGAAGGGCGTTATATGGAAGGCACTGTAAAAATAAGTCCGACTGACCCTGACTGCATCAGTTGAGTTTCCATGTTTCTCTGGGTGCCACTTCAATGCGAGACGTTTGTAGCTAGTTCTGATAGAATCCTGGTCGGCGCCTGTTAACAGAGTGGACAACTTTGCCTCAATCACAGCATCTATCTATGCCAGTGTTACAAATTAAGAAAGTAATAAGGGTGTCATTCTCCATATGCCCAAAGTTAATGGTGGTCAAATTTGTAATTTGCGGGGAGTCCCACATTGGCTTTTCTTAATACGTATTCATTTGACCCTCTCAATAAAAAGATCATACCAAAACGAGGCTAACCCCACAAGCGCGAGAAATGGTGTCACAACTTTGGCATGTGACATTATGCAATGGTGATGCGCTTCACGACTCACACTGTCCTTTCACACTTTCCTGACAGATGATTATTTGTGGCAGTGGTGGATTATGGCCATCAGAAGAGACGAGGATTCCAATTTAACAGAAGGGTTGAAACTTTGTTTAAGGTTTTTAAGTTGAACACAATGCTCCTATAATTATGCATATCGATAATTCACAGCAGTGATAATGGTTGAACAAATTTCTGTCTGAGACTATTTACGTTTGATTTGCATACCCAAAAGTTGTTATTTACTGATAGTTACCATAAATTTCATATCTCATATGAATTATCTTGTCTTTTGAGTTATATCCCTTTGCATTAATATGGAAACCACATTCAGGATGCTGACCGCTATTTGTACATTTATCTCAACCTATCGTGCAGTTGTACATAATAGTGGAATGTTCCGTCTGCCATGAAAGATGATGATTTTGTGTATATCAAGTGAATGTACTTTGCAGGTGTACCTAAGAACTAGTCCAAAACAATGATATATATCTGTGATTGTATGCCTATAAACATCTCTTTAAAACATATAACAGCACCACACCATTAGGAAACATAAATCACGGTGTTATATAAACATGATAAAACACCAAAATTTATAAGTCTACAATGTGCTAGTAGTTGTATCACTGCTAGCATCAGCAATATAATCAGCCATCTACCCTACACTGTTACTTCCTTTGGCAAATCTGGGTCAAAGTCAACATCATATTTACTCTTGTTAAAAACATGTTTGTTAAAAAAAATATTTTGACTTGAATGAAAGAAACAAATTGATAACAATGAACTAGCATAACAATAGTTGTATGGATTGCATTTGGTACATTTCAATTCAAATGATATTGACTTCATGAAGTAATTTTCATGCAGGTAATAATTGAAAAGCAATCCATGGTATATTTTTGTTGATTGAGGCACGATTTTACATTAGCTTACACAAACCAGAATGTGTGCGAGATATGTACACTACTTTCTGGGTGGTGAAATGCAACGCATGCGCCAGCTCACAGAGAGCAAAAAAAAAAGAGGATTTTTTTTTAGATTTTCTTTACATTACATTGATCGCATCTCACTTATTATTGCAAAAAAAAAGAAGATATTATTTCACAGTTACGGTACAACTGAACATGTGATATTTACAATGGAAACAATGTTTGCTTCTGATGGACAATATCTGCAGAGCAGGGCTCTAGATTAACATATGCACAACGTACAAGGGCAAGGTAAATTGCATTGCGGGCAACATATTTTGTAACATATAGCACCTTTGGTGCATTTGAAACTTGCCCTGACTAGCCCTGCGGGCAAGTAACTCAAAATGTTAGCCTTGAATATTACCTCAAAGTGGTGACGTAATGCCTGCCGATTTTATTCAGAAGGTAACATCACACTATTTTCATCCAGCAGGGAGAAGGTTTAAAACTTATTTTTTAAATGCCATATCTCACAAAGGAATCATCGCGTACATACAAGTGCTTATATCGATTATTGCCGGTGAAGTTAATATCGCGAAGCATTAAGCAATGAAAGTACTAGTTCTCTACCTCCCAACCAACGGTTCCAGTCCTTGGCTATTTCATTTGTCTGCCTGTGGATATACACTATTAATATCTGTCCTGGGCAAGAACCGACCTGTTGTGACCTGGAGTTAGTACGAACAGGTTTTGGTGCGAACATTTTTTTTATACCTTATATTAAATCATGTAAACATTTGACAAATAATAATCAGCATTTAGTTTAATGAGGTCAGATAATATAATATATTATTAATTATATAAATACCATATTCATATAGTGCTCTTTTCATGCTTATTAGCGGGATAATAGCCTGTTCAAAAGCGCTTTACAACATAAGATACAAAATGTAGGGCAAGTCTAGTGTGGTAAATTCGCATATCAAGGTATCTAGTTTGGGGGAGAAAATGACTCCCTTATATACTTGGTGTTGTGGGCTTGTAGCAAACTAACTAGCACTGGAGCGAGGTAAACATACATCCCTTTAAAGAAACACATGAGTTGACTTTAAGCCCAAATACATGACCATAGCACAATGTTACTGTGAAATATATGGTTTTGCATATGAATATTGACCAAATAGGTATATGGAGGGAAGAAATAATAATTAAAAATACATATTTAGATCTGCAGTTCTTTGTAAACGTGACAACCCCAACACTGGCATTATTCGGCCAAGTGGGGTGCCATCGTTGGTCCCGTTCTTTAGGCACATGACAAGTTGATTAGGGACAAGACATGGTTTGCAATGTGTCCATATAAAGTGAAGTATTACCACAGAATCAAGTATGCTTTCTGTAAATAACGAATTTACTGTGTATTTCGGTGGGGATTTCCCCTCTTTGACAAAGTTTACTTCGCAACTCCCAAGAAAAACAAGACTCCCGTACGAGCAACATATGGGCTTACCAATAGGTAATTCTAATAAGTCAAATGCTTCGCCTTTAGAGAGTACCATAGTTTCTCTATGCCGTAATGTATTTCCTTTGAAAACGCATGTAATATCGTCCTGATTCGACTGTCAACACTCAACAATATTCCTGGCAGGTGGCCGCCATATTGTTTCATCGGCAGTGGGTCACGTGGTATAAAAGCATCTTCTCGCGAGAATATTGGTAATCAAAACAATAACACGTGCTTGCTAGCAAGATGTTTTCTTTAGCACAACGTCGATGTACAATTGGATTTTGGATCTACTCATATACTTTCACTGATAACAATAAATATTCATATTGTAAATAAATAGCAATTAATGTACAATTATTTGATTGGCCAATATTGAAATAGTTCGACTGCTATTACAGGCACTTATTTAATTGCTACTTTATAGGATAGTAAATATTATTATTAAATAAAACTATAGGTCTATATATCAGGCGTGTAGCTAGGGGTACTTTAATGTGGAAGCGTCATTACTGTAACTGCACTATATACATATCATCATGTGATATGCTGATATATATGCTTATGTTTTATTTAAAAAATAATGTTAACTAGGAAATTAATGTGCAAGCGTCTGCGTAGCAGCTACGCGCCTGCCTAGTACACCTGATAGTGAAAATGACTATTAATATAAGCAATTATATGTATGATAGTTTACTAAAAGCACTTTAAACCTAATGCATGTATTTGGGGAAGACACATCTATAATAATAATAGTAGTATAACCTACTTATATTGTGCCGAGTTCCAGCTAGGCTGCTCACAGACGCATCATCATCTAGTTCGTATTCTAATGTTTAAAAGTGATTTCTTTCCCCATCATATATAGTATTAGGCCTATATTGAATAATAATTTGTATAATATTGTTTTACTTATCCAGTGGCAAGTGCCCATGCATCCTCGCGTACAAGAGGTATGGAGTCTGGTGTGCAATTATTTTTACATCTTTTTTTTATGGCAATATACCATGTATACGGTAAGCACCCTAATAATTCGAACACCTCCATTAATCACAAAGATAAAATAGAAATTAAGACCCTAAAAGTATGACCACCAATTTCTTTGAAATCAAAATGTTCTACCATGTACAATAGACCTCGCATGAAAATGGCCTCGCATAAACCGAGCACTTGCATCTGAAGTCCCGGTCCCGTCTAACGCTAATTACGGCAAATGCGTATAACAGACTTTGCATATAACAGACACAAATAGCCTGTCCCAAAGAATACGTTATATGTGAGGTCTACTGTATTTTAAAAGTTTTAAAACACTGTACATGCTTCACTGTAAAGTCTTATAGATGATGTGCCATTTCTCTTCTTAAATGACTTACAAATAATATCGGGTGATAGAGAATCTCACCCAAGTGTGTTTTGATACAGTTGTTAGCCTCACTTGGGTGAGATTCTCTATAATTATGTACACCGATCACTTCCAATTTTCGTATTTTTCAATGGCTACAAATATGATTATTTTCTATTAACGATTACAGTAGTTTTATTTACAGTAGACAGATGTTTTTGTTTATTAATAAGGTAGTGCAACAATTTTGAATTTTCGATTTTGGCTAGGTACATGTACATGTTTGGTACATGTAGTACAGCATAAATTAAAAAAAAAATTTTATCATCCATTTTTCATGTCATAAATGCTTTACACAGGTAGTTTTGAACATAGCTGATCTCTTTGCACCTCTAACAGAAGTACAGCAGCCTTGGTCACCGATTAGTCCACTGATGGTGCTGCTCATGCCTCAATGTCGTGATACCATTATGGAATGGATGTTGAGGTACGGTACTCACATAGCACTAATGTCATGGCACGCATACCATGGTACTGGTACTTGGTACTGCAATCGTTGGTGTTATTGTGCTTATCACAGTCCATATCCTGGGTCACTTCTTACTGATGTTATACTCCCATTGTTATCAACATTTTTGGCTGGGCTGCATACCTGGCTTGTATTCTCCAAATTAACATCACATAAAGAGATGATGAAAACATTAGTTTGTGTCATTACAAACAAATACAAAAAATATTTTCAACATTTTTTATTGCTGTAAATCGGCACTGACAATATTAAAGCCTATATTCACAAAAAGAAAACATCACCAGAAGTTTAGAAATAAAGCTGGTAGTACACAAATATACATACCACTACACTGTACAATCTAAAACATGGAATCATTTCAAGCAAATCACCAGGCTGCTGTACAACAAGCAAATCGTCCAATAATAAACAAACATCACCACATGACTTACTCAGATCACCACATGACTTACTCAGATCACCACATGACTTACTCATACCATCACATAACTTACTCAGATCACCACATGACTTACTCATATCACCTAATAACTTACTCAGATCGCCACATGAATTTACTTATATTACCACATAACTTACTTAGATTACCATGACTTACTCAGATCACAACTTACTCAGATTACCACATGACTTACTCAGAAGTATTCAGATGAAATTTGTTTACATATGGTAAGCCTAATCTCCACAACACAAGGCTACTTATTCTGCTCAGGACACTCTACATGGTACCCCTGGCACACATCTAGAGGGAAACTTGCACAAATAGCCACATTGATGAAATCATTTCCCCAGCAAAAACATCGGGAAAATTATTTCATTGGTTGGCTGTTTGTGCAAGTTTTTTCGTAGATGTGTGTCAGGGGTGCTGTGAAGTTATTTAAGGATTGACTGTAATTTTCTTTACGTTCATCGAGGCATGAACGAAAAATACTGGTTTTTTTTCGTTCATACCTCGATGACCGTAAAGAAAATTACAGTCAATTCTTATAAATAAATTGCATAATACTTCGGTGTTGATTACGTTCATTTAATAGTCTGAAATTACCATAAGAAAGTTTTTATTAAATTCCAAGCGCAGCGCAGTAATATTTCCAACTGAAATGTATTACAGTGTTGATTCGCCGCGACCAGTAAATTGTCAATCAAGAAGCAAAGTTCGTTCATTGAAGTATGAATGCAATGTTTTGGGGTCCCGTTGACCAATCAGATTGTTGTATTGACAGTAGATTTATTTATAACGTAATAAGTACCTCTGTGGTGCGAGGATGGGTCAACCTATATCTGGTGAAACAGTGACACTTGACTACATAGTGAACCTATATCTGGTGAAGACAAGAGATATTAGTAGATCACATGGTCCGCTTACATCGGGTGAAATAGTGAGACTTGAAACACAATATTCCAGCATTCATCATTCATCACTGAATAAAAATGTTAAACGTCGAGCATTGGTTAAAAACTGGGTAACAAGATGTTATTGACAATATTTACTACAAATCCATATGTACATGAAATTAACAACAAATAGTTCATTCAAGTGAAAAAGTTAAGTATTAACAGGAAAATGATTAAAGGCGTCTGTAAAGTACAGTAGTCATGAAGTGTCCACTTACAAATATCTAGATCTACAAGAGGAAAATAATTTGTAGAGAATGAACACAATAAAATGAACACATAATTTTTATCATACGTGGAATTGTTTCAATGGCCTTTTTGTTTTTCTAGCAACAAATGCCCTTTCTTTCTCATAGTGACTAAAGAAACACTATTTAACCCTCTACCTGCTAAATAATATGCTGAAGGGACTAATGGTATATCTGGTTGTCTTTTCTAGGACAAGGTTAAGAATACAAAAACTGCAAGAAACATAGGGATTTAACTATCTGGATAAGTTTGAGCTGCTGGTGAGGTATATAGCTTGTACCACTACAATATGTTATACAATGGCTAGAACTGTGCTAACTGGGAGTGGAGGCAAACACCAAACAACCACCTGTTACCATGGACAATATCACTTAAATCAGACATGTTACTCATCAATACACTGGTCTCGAGATGCTGCCAGAAACCAATGATCATATTTGACCTTGACCGTTAGTTGACCTTGACATAAAAGTGCAGCCACCTGCACAGAACTAATGAAGTCATTTAAAGCGGGTCAGCATGACCTTTGAACATGTAAATTATCGTCTGTGCTTAAAAAGTGTCTACTATTTTCCAGTGCAAAATGAAATCCATTTTCCAAGATCTATTTCAGGCAGGTTAGGTTTATAAAAAGTTTAGAATGTGGGACCAATTTTATTAATGGCATCTGATCAATACCCGATGATCTGTATACTGGGTAGATTCTATACAAGAACATAAATCTGTTGGGTTTTAAAGCAAATTCTTTGATTTGATAACAAAGCTATATATTATAAATGTGTGACCTTGAGAATGTCCATGACCTTAGATGGTCTTAGTTCAAACAGTTCAACCTTTCATTAATGCTTCCTATAAAGAATGAATTATTCCACCATTGTGAAACAGTGGCACACTACCAAGTCAGTGAGTGCTATTCTGCCATTAACAAAGAAACTTCCACACTGCATTCATACGTCATCCAATATACTAGTATATTGTTCGCAGTGAAATGGTAAAATTTCACCCTTTATTTTTATGTAAGTGATTTCACCTGCAAATTATTAATCCCAATATCAAACTAAACCTGGTATCACACTTATTTATAGAATATCTTGTATAGTGTATATGATGAACATACATATTTACAAGGGTTATGTCCCTTGGTGACCTTGACAATAGATATTTCAATGGCATATGGATATTATATGCTTGTAGGACAAAATATTTGGAATGTGTCCTCTTCTGCTGGGGTTTACAGCCACGAATATCTACCGTTTACAAGGAGGAAATTTACCAGACATGCTCCAAAGCACACTTATCGATCACCAATATTTGACAGACTGACAACTGGGAGACAACAGCTGGCATATAAATGTCAAGGTTAGGAAACACGATGCACAATATATGCACAATAACTTCGAGTGAATGTGGGGGCGGAAGGCATGTTGGTCTAGTACATGAAACCCAACACTGAAAGGACAAATAGGAAAGCTAGGTAACTTCTTTTCACTGCCATTATTGATTATTTGGCAAAGGTGGCGACAAGGGGCCAATCACTCTTAGTACTAAATCTGTCTGACTCTCTGTCATAAAATGTAATTCATGATTCCACATACATCCAAATAAATCAATTTTGATGACAGTTGATACGTTAATTACTATCACTTCATTCACTGAAGAAATGCGTCGATCGGATCAGCTATTATTAATGGGAAGGTATGAAGCAGCGGGTGGACAGCTGACGGAACAGCCTGGACATTTCTATGAATAAATGAATTATCATCCCAAAAACGTTTATGTAGTTCCTAGATGCAAACCTACATGTCTGTGCTAACATTAACCTTCATTCTCGACCTCAGTCAAGTAAATTGTTCAAACAGAGAGGGCCCCTGATCTCCACCTTTGCCGATTATTTAAATATGACTCACAACTACTATGTACATGATGAGCAATAATCAAATGGTAACAGTTGCTCCAGGCTCAGCCACTGATAAACAAGCCACTGAAACTAAGGTGTAATGGATTTTCTTCACATAAGCAAATACTAGTAAGCAGATCAATGCAGAAAGCAACTTGCACGTGTCATAGGCTTGACTTAGGTGGTCGTACGTGAGCAAAATCTGTCAAAATGTTAAGTTAATTTCAATTTGCCAACCTGCTGTAATATCATGCTTAGACATACTGCTTCCACTTACATGTGCATATCCCATTCCTTGATCAATATGCCTGCAACTAAATGTACAACTAAATGTACAACTAAATGTACAACTAAATGTCACAAAAATTAATTTGTACGTCCTATTATCTTGTCCTATGAACACATACTTTAGGTAATGAATGTATTAATGTTCATGAAATTATTCCTCTCATCGTTAGATTTACCATGATCACAACCCTATTAGGGCATCCATAGTTTCCTCCAGCTACAGGAAGGTTAACATCACAGATCTACAAGTGGAAGTTGAGTGAAAAGTAGAAAGATGTACTAAATATTACCACTTTCCTTGTGTACATTTGAAGAGACAATATTTCTGTAAATTCTATGAGATTGATTAAAATTAAATAAATACAGCACTAGACCCCTAACTTGGGATTGGGAAACATACGTCTACTACCCTGAGTTGTGTAGGATAAATGTGAAGGCCAGTATGTAGGTGTGTGAGTGCAAGTCATTCTGGAAAATACAGTAACTGTATGAGGTGTTGAATATAATATGTAAACTGCAGTGTCACAATATACAGTAACCATGGTAACCACATTTTATTTTTGTTTTGTTTTTGTAATGGGGTTTATAGTTGCTTTCTAGGATCTTTCACTAACATCACGACTTGTCAGTTTAGGGCATGAGGAAACCCGCAACATCCGTACCGCTGAATGTTGCAGTAAACCTGCGAGCACCGGCTGGTACTGACAGACCAAGGATGGTATCTGTATTGCCACTTTACAGACAGGGATCCTACCAATATCGCGTTAGAAATGTAACTTCCGCGAACATTGATGCCGGGTTCACTGAGGCGGGTGTTGAACTCGGTTCTGGAACATGATATAGTTCAATGGACGGGAAATGAACTGAGTTGTGCCAATATGAAGAAAAGCACTGTTGAAATGACGGTGGAAATGCCATGGCAATATATAGGAATAGCAATGGCATTGTGATGATTATGATAATGACATGTCAATGATGATTCTTGAACTGGCTTGAACTGGCTTGAACCAAGAGAGATGACACCAATGCACTGCATCCTCCTCCTGTTACTATATGTTAACATGCCAGTGTAACAAAACACCTTTGAAACACGACACTAAGGAGCATTGCGACTAAGCAGTTTACTCCTGCGATCTGGCGCTGAGGATTACAAGTGTACTGGATTTACATTAAGATCATGACGTCAAACTGCTTGTAATAATAGTAATGCATATTTATTGGCTTCTAACTAGTATGCAGGGCTCTTTGTTCTAGGGTTCCTACTCGGACAAACAGCAGATTAACGAGAATAAATAATCACGAAGTACACGCAGCGAGTTGTGTTTGATATACAAGGAAGACTGTTTAATAATATATTATATAATTACAATGCATGTTTGTGTGTGTTTGTTTGTTTGTTTGTCTCTCTCTTTCTCTCTCTCTCTCTCTCTCTCTCTCTCTCTCTCTCTCTCTCTGTGTTTCTCTGTATTTATTTTTAAACTTCAAAATCACGATCTACTTGTCTTCCAGTTGTGTAAGATCATTAATGCCATTAGTATTTATCATTAACTGTTGTGTCAGACCATTAATGCCATTAGTATTTAACATTAACTGTTGTGTCAGATCATTAATGCCATTAGTAATTAACATTAACAAACCTATTAATTTACTATAGAATTGATAATCTATACAAATGCAATATATGAACTTTTCATGACCACCAACGGCTGCCAAGAGGAAGTTGTAACGGACCTGGTAACTAGGTAGGTTATGAACATACGATGATAATATACATAGAACCAACCCCATTATGAAGGACAATGCTGTAGATTACGAACACACAAACAAAAGGTCAGGCAAGTCCTAAGGCAAATATAGAATCTCTGGAAGTCTTAATTGGAGAAGAAAAAAAATAGAAAAAAAAAGTAATAACATGGAAAGGTACATTTGTTCCATTGTGCAACTCGTTGGTTGAAAATGTCGGATAAAATATCATTGAAATGGAAAGATACTTTCGCGTTGAAAATAGTAATGCGATATAACACTGCTTTTAATGATACATTCGGGATCCATTTCAGAGCAATCAGAACTTAAATTGAGTTTAAGTTACAAAAAAACAACCCCAGACATTTGATCAAGATTAGATTTTGTTAAAACGTTTCTTTTGCGAGATCATTGCACTCTTAACGCAAAACTGCACTGTATTGCAATGGGACAATATCCATTAACATATGTACTTTTATGAACACCTATTAACCAAAAGGACTCATTTTCTAGCCCAATAAGGTGCGTGTGACACCCGAGTAGGTGTCTGATCAAAGAATACCATGATCCGTTGTATTTGGGGTAAACCCATATATTACATTACATTGTGAAAGACTTTTACCCAGATCATGTCTATTTTCAATCATAAGAGGCACCGAGATTACGAAACCTTTTGAGTACGATTTCATGCTCAAGGCCACATTGTATATGAGGATTTGTGAACAAATCTTTGAGTTGAGCATGAAATCGTGCTAAGAAAAGTTTCTTAATCTCGAAGCCGATATGATACCAATTCCACAGAAATATATTCTGAAAAAATAATTAAGGGCTAGTAGTCTTTCTTTTTTTACCATATGAATTGAAATGTAAAAATACGAAGCATTTCCAAATGTCTAACGGCTCCAGGTGCCCTTCGAGAACTTTCAGGCCCATTGGAAAAATAATGGCACCAGATTCCTCAAACTGAATTAGGAAATCTTGTAGAAAACTTTCACACAATATATCTGCCAGTCCTTAATTTATTTTGTTGGGTATATAATATACAGTACTATGTCCAGATTGACCACACAAACTGGCATATGAACTATGCTTCTCTTTGATCTGTAGAATGGGGTTGGGGGTTGGGGCTAGCGGAGGTGTGTGCATCTACAAATAAACAAAATAAAACAGAGTTTCGTTGCAACCCCATGACATAAACCGTTTGGAAAAAAAAGAATTCCATTCTACAGCAGTCATTCCTTGGTGGAGAAGACGAAGGTGTTCCTGTCCTCAACAGCTCCATCACGAACCACACCTGAGCATGACCCATATTAACACGGTGATAATCATATGAAGCCTGTCATCGAACAGCATTTACGTGTTGGAACTGGGGTGGTTGGAAGGGGTGAAGTGGAGGAACTCTCATCATGCTGCTTAAGAACGATGTCGCAGAACACGTACTTATGAAATCAGTCATCGAACAGAACACACCCTAGCCTGTCATTACATGGCAATCTTACAACAGGCTTCAGTGATAGGTACCATTTATCTCAGTCTGATGCAATGTCGCATCTACAGGACGAACATATTGTATAGGATCATAGCAATACCCTGTTATTACTTTAATACGTGACGGAGGTGTATATTGATCAGCGAATTAATGACCTATATATATATTTAGTTTATGTGCAAGACCAAAATAGCAACACAACACATGGTGTGTAATCAGGGTGTTTGTTGGATGAAAAATACAATTTTATTAAGTGGAGATTTTTGTTTATGGTGCTGTGACAACACATCCAAGACTTTGAGAGAAATTAATAGAAATCTATATTCAATATTTATGGTAAATATTACTTGGCGTGTATTTTAGAAACAGGTGCTATTGTAAGTATTTGATTATTTTTACTCCAAATACATTATTGTAGCACAATAAACAATATTACTGGGAGCAATTTCCTGTGATCATTGATTAAATTAAGAATAGATCGTATTAAAAGTACGACCTAGGTTTAATGTCTAGCCATTAGGTCCGGGGGTGGGGGTGGAGAGAGAGAGGGTGTTGTGGGGGTGACTACGATCATAAGTATGAATGGACACGATATTAATTATGTTGCAATAGTTTTTGATATGTACAATACATCTGAACATATATAATTTACATTCGTAGACCCACCTACGCCAACAGAAACTAGATTTACGTGATCACCATATTGACATATTAATTATATTACTTCTATAAACTAAATAATTATATCGATCTAGGCTAACAGAAATTGGGCTTTCATGATCACCATATTAACCGTACTAATTACACAACAACGTCTATAATTTAAATAATTATATCAAACTAGGCAGACTAGACTTATATGATCACCATATTAACCGTACTAATTCTATGTTATTTTCCTAACATTAATAGTTTTAAATATGACTTGTCAGTTTCTGCCAATGCTAATATTGACCAACTAATCACATTTACTACACGACTTTATTGAATTAGTGACAATTGGCCTAGTTAGATGGATGACATGTACTAGTTCCAGTGTAGTCTATGGGGTTTCACGCCAGCATGCTGTATATAATCGATGGACAAATCATATATTTAATAATTACTAGATTTAGTAATTAAAAGCTGACAAATCCTTTGATTTTTGGGAGTAAGCTATGTAATTGCACGGGGAAAGGAAATACTGTATTCTACACACTAAACTTAAATATTCCGTAAGTCCATTGAAAAATGATTTGTTTAAAATTGGACTATCTGATATTACTTCATGTCTATGTGGTAATCCCTGTGAAAATGTTATCCATTATTTACTTGAATGTCCGAAATACATTACATATCGTTAAAAAACATGCTAACACATATTCAAACAATTGCAATACACAAAGATGTACATAGCAATGTCAATCTGTTGTTATGTGGATTTTCAGACTTAAATTCATCTAAAAATGAAACTATTTTAAAGTTAGTACAGTTGTACATTAAACAAACACAACGATTGGCTTAATATGCTTAGGTAAATATTTTTACAATTATAGAATATGTACATTCTTATCACTCTCTCTTATTTTTTATATTCATTTATTCCTTCTCAGATTTACGCCACAGAATTACTTTCTCATCGTAATCATATTTAGAAGTCACCTCTTTGGGCTAGTATTGAAGAAGCTGTCAAAGTTTGTAACTGAGCTCTCTTCATCTTGAATATATTCCATACATCGTCCCACGTATCAATTTACAGCCCGTGTAACACACTGACTCTTCAAGTCTTTGTAGTGGCCTAACTGTTCGCATCGCAGTCCCCTAGACACATAGAACGTCTGAGA